>PVHT021183607.1:1740707-1824478 GCA_004024745.2 Catagonus wagneri
AATCTACAATATTGTAAAACAGTGATACTCCTCTCACCAAATATTTTTGTTTTGGAAATAATAGTCATTTTGTTTAATAAACCTTACGTATGTTAACGTGTAAGGAGGTATATTATTATTGCCACTAAATATAATAACAAATAGTTTCTTAAGTTTTTAGTAATATGAGAACATTAACATATAACACACTTAAAAATTCTGTAGAATTCTCACTAACTTTGTAGTGTGGTACTGAGCCTTTTCTTACACCATTCACAAAACCTAACTTGACATAAAGTGTTTATTATATATAAGACCAGAAACTGTAAAAATTATAGAAGAAAACATACTGAAAAACCTCTTTGCCATTGGCAATTATTATTGTATAAAACACCAAAAACACAGCTGAAAAGAGCTTAAATAAAATTATGCTCCTCTGGAGTTCCCTTCATTGTGCCATGGTTAACGAATTTGACTAGGAACCATTTGGTTGTGGGTTTGATCCCTGTCCCTGCTCAGTGCGTTGAGGATCCAGCATTGCTATTATCTGTGGTGTAGATCACAGATACAGCTCAAATTTGGTTTGCTGTGTCTGTGGTGTAGGTCGATGTCTACAGCTCCGATTTGACCCTTAGCCTGGAACTTCCATATGCCATGGGTGAGCCATAGAAAGCAAAAATAAATAAATAAATAAATAAATAAATAAATAAATAAATAAATAAAACTCATTTGAAAATTTTATTTTACCTTTGAGATGTCAATCTTTCTATTCATAACTTTCATGACTTCTTGAGTCTCACTGCTCTCTATATTCTATGATATGGCCTTGTGTGATAATAAGAGCTGTTTAAACTCTCAAGAAAATAAGGTTTAAGAAACCCACACCACAGGTCACAGCAATGCCAGATCCTTAACCCACTGATTTAGGCCAGGGATCAAATCCACAACCTCATGGATCCGAGTCACGTTCATTAACTGCTGAGAAATGAAGGGGACTCTTATATATCAATGTTTAAATGTCTTAAGTAAATAATTGTTCATATAAAAGGAAGGTATCCAATTATTTATTTTTTACTTGGCAAATTATTTTCAGTAAAAAGCCTCCTTTTATTTTATTAATATTGTCTTCCCTTTATTTTAAAGAATAAACTCAGATCCTTTGTGTACTGGAAAGGTGAATCTTAAAATAATAAAAAACCAGGCAACTTTCAAACTAAAAATCCTAACTTGGATGAGGTAATTTTCAGTACATTGAGTTTTCTTCCCTTTTCTGGGACAATATCAATGTCACTGAAATTTTTACTCCCATATATGAGTTTTGAACAATAATCTCTTTTTTATCTTTTTAATCAGCTACAAATAATTTATCTAGTTCTGAAATGATTTACTTTCATTCACAGTACATTAAATTTTTAAAAAGTGTTTTTACTGCTTAACCAAGGACAGAGTTAATACAGATTTGGGAAACATATTCTCTCATTTTAGTTGCACTGTCGTGGGCAAATTATCTGGGCAACTGTATTCTTTGGTGTTAACTTCTTACTGCTTAAAATTCTAAAATGTATGAAGAAGGCAGAATGTGCTAGGTATATTACCAGGTTTTTTACATGTTCTTATTTAATTATCCAATTCTATAATTAAAGATATAGATGGCACGCATTTTATAAGAGATTGCTGAAGCTCAGGAAGGTAATTTCCATGTGTAGTAAAATAAGAAATTATCCCTTACAAAAAGAATGACTTTATGGTTTAGTCCTTTAATATCACTCAAAATTTGGAGCACTCTCTCAATTATTTTTTATACACTAAAATGACATGTGAGTAAGACAGTATAGCATGAAACAACGGTATAAATATAAATATATATATTTTCATATACTTTTATTAAAACAAAGGACAATAAATAATGATCACAAGATCAATTTCAGAAGATATAATGATCAAATATATACAAGGCAAATATTAACAGATATAAAAGGAGAAATTGACAGTAACACAGTAATAATAAGGGACTTTAGCACTCCATCTACATCAATGGACAGATCTTCTGGAGAGAAAATCAAAAAGAAAACAATGGTCCTAAGTGACACATTAGAACAAATGGACTTAATGCATATAGAAAGTTCAAATAGAAAGCATCATATTATACATTCTTTTCAAGTGCACATAGAATATTAACCAGGATAGATATATATCACATAGGAAGCCACAAAGCAAGCCTCAATAAATTTAAGAAAATTGAAGTCATATCAGGTATCATTTCCTGTCACAGCAGTATGAGATTAGAAAATCAACTACAAGGAAACAACTGTGAAAAGCACAAACACATGAAAGCTAAACGATATGCACTTAAAAAACAATAGATCACTGAAGAATTCAAAGAGAAAATAAAGAGAATACTGAAAGACAAATGAAAATGAAACATGACAATCCAAAATATGTGGGAGACACAGAAAAAATGAATTCTAAAACGTCAATATATGGCAATACAAACTTACATTGGGGAACAAGAAAATTTCCAATAAAAAAACCTAAATTTACACCAAGAATTAACAAAATCCAGAGAGTAGAAGGAAAGAAATCTTAAAGATAAGTTGGAAATAAACAACATGGAAACTGAAAGAAAAAAAAGCAATAGGAAAGATCAAAAAGACTAAAAGCTGGCTCTTTGAAAAGATAAATAAAATTGATAAAACATTAGGAAAACTCATCAAGAAGGAAAATAGAGGGCCCAAATAAATAAACTCTGAAATAAAAAAGAAGTAAAAACAAAAACACCACAGATATACAAAGAATCATAGGAGACTACTATGGACAACTATGCACCAATAAAATGGATAACCTAGAAGAAATGGCTAAGTTCTTAGAAAGATACAATCTCGCAAGACTGATCTGGGGAGAAATTGAAGATTTGAGCAGACCAATTACCATTAATGAAATTGAATTAGTAATTTTAAAACTCTTAGAACAAAAAAATAAGTTCAGGACAAGATGGCTTCAAAGACGAATTAATGTTAATGCCTCTCCGTCTGATAATATTCCAAAAAAATTAGAGGTAGGAAGTAGAGGAATGAATACTTTTCAGCATTCAAAATAGAGAAGAAAATTACAAACCAATATCATTAATGAACAAGGATACAAATATCCTTAACCAATACTAGCAAACCGAATTCAAAAATGTATTTAAATGATTACACACCTCAAGAAAGTGGAATTTATCCAAGAGATGCTAGAATTTTCCATATCCACAAATCAATCATGTGATAAGCAGTATTAACAAGTTGAAGAATAAAAGCCATATGATATTCTCCAGAGAAGCATAAAAATCTTTTGAAAAATTCAGCATCAATTTATGATAAAAACTCACCAGAAAATGGGTATAGAAAGAACACACCTCAACATAATAAAATGTGTATGTGATAAAACCATTGCTACCATTATATTGAATCATGAAAAGTTGAAAGCATTACTTCTAAGATCAGGAAAAATATAAGGCTTCTCCCTCTCATGACTTTTATTCAGCATAGTTTATTTTTTTCTTTTTGTCTTTTTAAGGGCTGCATTCACAGCATGTGAAGATTCCCAGTCCAGAGGTCAAATTGGAGCTACAACTTCCAGCCTAACCCACAACCACAGCAATGTTGGGTCCAAGATGCATCTGCAATCCACATTGCAGGTCAGAGTAATGTCAGATCCTTAACCCACTGAGCAAGGTCAGGGATCAAACCTGCATCCTCATGGATATAGTCAGGTTCATTAACCACTGCACCACAATGAGAAATCCTCAACATAGTTTTTAAAGCCTTAGTTACAGCATAAGAGAAAAAGAAGTAAAAGGAATCAAAATTAAAAAGAAAATTTAAACAAAAATCATGTACATTCTCTAACATCATATACAAAAATAAAATCAAAATGGATTAAGGACATAAATGCAAGAGTAGATACTATAAAATTCCTAGCAGAAAACATGTCAAAACTCTTGAACATGAATTGACACAATAGTATTTTAGACCCATCCCCTAGAGTAATGGAAGCAAGAGCAAAAGTTGAAAAATTGGACCTAATTTTACTTACAGAGTTTTGAATAACAGCAGAAACAATAAAAGTAAAATACAGCTTATGATATGGAATAAAATATTTGGAAATGATGTTACTGACAGGGGATTAATTTTCAAAATATATAAACAGCTCATACAGCTCAATTCTTTTTTAAAAAAAGGAGTTCTCACTGTGGTGCATGGGTTAAGAATCTGACTGCTGCTGCTTAGGTCACTGTGGAGGCCTGGGTTCAATCCGCAGCCTAGCACAGTAAGTTAAAGGATCAGGCATTGTTAAGCTCTGTCAAAGGTTGCAGCTGAGGCTCAGATTCAATCCTTGTACCAGGAACTTCCATATGCTGCAATGAAGCCTTTAGAAAAATAAAAGTAGATAATCTGATACAAAAAAAATGTTTGGAAGACCTAAACAGACATTTCTCCAGGAAGACATATGGTTGGCCAATAAGCACATGGAGAAATGCTCAACATTACTAATTACTAGATAAGTGCAAATCAAAACTTCATTGAGATATCACCTCACACCTGTCAGAATGTCTGACATAAAAAAATTTACAAATAAATGTTGGAAAGGATGTGGAGAAAAAGAAACCCTCCCAAACCGCTGGGAGTGCATACTAGTCAAGCCACTATGGAGAAGAGTATGGTTTCTTAAAAAAATTAAACATAGATTTATTATATGATCTAGTAATCATGCCTGAGTATATATCTGGAAAAGATGAAAACTCTAATTTGATAAAATGCGTGCACCCCAGTGTCCTTAGCAGCACTATTTACAGTAGCTAAGACATGGAAGTAAACTAAATGTCTTTCAACAGATGAGTATATAAGGATGATGTAGAGCATGTATACAATGGAGTATTAGCCATAAAAAAGAATGAAATAGCGCCATTTTCAGCAACATGTATAGACATAGAAATTATCATATTAAGTGAAATAAGTCATAAAAAAAGACAAATACAATTAGTATCAGTTATATGTGGAACCTGAAATATAACAAAAATGAACTTATTTACACAGAAGCAACAGCTTCATAAACATAGAAAACAAAGTTATGGTTACCAAAGGGGAAATGGGGGAGGGACAAATTGGGAATTGGTGATTAATAGACACCTAATACTACATAAAAAATAAATGACAAAAAGAACATATTGTATAGCACAGGGAACTATAGTCATTATCTTAAAATAATTTAATGGAAATTAATCTGAATATATATGTATATATAGAAAACATTTAATTAATAATAATCGTAAATAAAGAATAATTTAAAAATTTACAACTAAATTTAATAATTAAATATTATAAGCAGGTACATATTCAGTTTAAAATTCAAATCTAATTTTGGAACTCTTATTTGAAACTAGGGGAATTTCCTGTATTTGTTCTATTACAGTTATGTATTTAATCATACATAGCCAAAGAATGTTAGAGAAGAGATTTAGCCATACATCTGTTTGAATTTAAAGCACCTCCTATGTTCTAGAAATCTTATTGGTGATATGTTTTATAGCTTCTTAAGAATACTAAGATATTTGAAATTGTTGTCAAACGTTCATTTTCCTGACACACAGTGAGGCCAAATTAATGGAAACGTTGGTATTTGGAGCAGAAAAACATTTACTGCAAGTGGTGAGAAAAGAGAACAGGAGCCTCATGCTCATAATTCCTGATTTCCTCCATGTTTTTCAGGGAAGAATTATAAAGGCAAAAATGGTAAAGGCTGCAGAATTTGTTTATCCTGATTAGTTGGTTGTGAGGTAACAGGATGGTGTCCAGGATTCTTGTGGGCTTCCTGCAGTTACCATCCTCTACTTGTGTGGGGGGCCTTAGTTCATACAAAACTGAAAGATATATTGTTATGTATATCCCTTGAGAAAAAAATAGGACTCTGCTTTTTTTTTTTCTTTTTTAATTTTGTTGAAGTAGAGTTAATTTGCAACATGGTGTTAGTTTAAGGTGTACAGCAAAGTGAATCAGCCATAATATATAAATATCCACTCTTTTTCAGATTCTCTATTCATTACAGAATATTGAGTAGAGTTCCCTGCAATACACAGTAGGTCCTTGTTATCTATCTATTCTATATATAGTAGTGTGTATATGTCAATCCCAAATTCCTAATTTATTCTTTTGATCCACATTTCCCTCTTGCAAACCACAAGTTTGACTTTGAGATCTGTGAGTCTATTTCTGTTCTGTATATAAGTTCACTTGTATTTTCTATTGGATTCCACTTATAGGTGATATCATACATTTGTCTTTCTATGCCTGACTCATTTCAGTTCAATCTCTAGGTCTATCCATGTTGCTGCTTTTTTTTTATGCTAAAAAGAAAACAAGACAAAACAGAAACACATGGGACCTAGTTAAACATAAAAGCTTTTGCACAGGAAAGCAAACTATAAACAAAACAACAAGCCATATTTAAGAATCCAGCATTTCCGTGAGCTGTGGTGGAGGTCACAGACACTGCTCACATCTTGTGCTGCTGTGGCTGTGGCATGGGCTGGCAGCTTCAGCTCTGTTTTAACATGTAGCCTGGGAAATTCCCTATCTCATGCCTGCATACCTAAAAACACACACACAAAAAAACGATATCCAACAGAATGGGAGAAAATATTTGCAAAATATTTGGCTGACAAGGGATTAATCTCCTGAATATATAAACATCTCATGCAGCTCAATTTAAAAAAAAATCAAAAAAAGGCAGAAGATTTAATATTTCTCCAAAGATATATGGCCACAAATAACATGAAAATACGTTCAACATCACTAATTATTAGAGAAATTCAAATCAAAACTACAATGAGGTATCACCTCACAACTATCAGAAAGGCTGCTATCAACAAGTATACAACATTAAATGCTGGAGAGAGTGTGGAGAAAAGCGAATTCTCCTACACTGTTTATGGGAATGTAAACTGGAAAGACCACTATGGAGAACAGTATGGATTTTCCTTAAAATACTAAAAATAGAGTTACCATATGATTCAGCAGTTCCAGTCCTGGGCATATATCCGGAGAAAACCATAATTTGAAAACACACATGCACCACAATATTCATGGTAACACTATTTAAAATAGCAGAGACATGGAAGAAATATAAATGCCCAGTGACAGAGGAATGGATAGAAAGTTGTTACGTGATGACTATATTTTATATTTACCCTTGGACGGTATGTACAGTTTAGATATGTAAAAGAGATATTGGAAAATATAATGGTGTAAATAAAAAGCTGTAACTATGGACAATCTGTGTATATGTACAGTCATGCCTATTGACTAGCAAATAAGGAAAACATGGCTTTGCCTCTGTCAATTCTTTGGAATTTTCATGAACTCAAAGTTTTCCTTGAACAAGTAAGCATATATAGAAGCTGAATTATGATGATGGATCAAGTGTTCAAGAAAAATATTGGCAATAGGTTACACAAGGGAATGATAAATGATCTTGCCGTAACTAAGCTTTTGAGAAGCAAGCAGCTGAACCTGAGTTGAGTAACACATGTACATATTACTCAAAATAGTAAGGGTATTGAGAGGAGAGTAAAAATAATGAGGGCTGGACTGGCAATGGGAGGTTTCATGGACAAGAAGAGAGTGTTGAGGGAGAAACTGGATTGTTAAAATTATAATCAGGCTCTTTCTAATGAATCTGGCTAATAAATATTTACAAATAAATTGTTTCTATGCAAAGTCAGAATTTATAAATATGGTGTCACTTTCAATGAGATTTACATGATGTTTGAGAAAACTTAGGAAAAACAAGCTTTTGAGTTGCTCTTTTCTTTCTCTTGCAGGCTCAGTTCTCACAGTCACCCATGGAATGTTTTAAGCAGAACTAAATAGAACTCAATGTAGCTATGAACATAGACATTTCACTTTCATGCCTCAGGCTGGGTAATTCATTGCTCCCTGTTCAGCCTCCATAAAATTTTTAGAGACTGTATACTAAAAAAAATCAACATTTTTACATAAGATAGCAAAATTTGCATTTGTTATTTCACTTGGAAAATATTGCAGTTGGAAATGTAACGTTTATTACATTTTTATCACCCTTGAAATTAATGCATTTAAAATTGCATAGGTCAAGTATAATTTATAACAGTCCACATAAAGAGCCTTATTTTCTTCTACACATTTTGATATCCCTTCATTTCTTTTTCCACACCTTTACTTCTAGAATTCTCTTTGCCCTAATTTCTCCTTCACCACCCTCTGCCTATCTATTTTTTTCCCACTGATCAATGCAAGCTATTTCTTGCAGGAAGCCTTCCCTTGCCACACCATCTCTCATTATTTTTACTTTCCTCTCAATTTTTAGTATTTCGAGTAATATGTATACATGTGTTAGTGAACTCAGATTCAGTTGCTTGCTTCTCAAAGTCAATACCCAAGAAACAAATAGTGTTTTGAAACTCTACAATTCATATTGGGCCTTGAACCCAGGGCCTGGGACTCTAACTCAGTCAACATTCGTATTTGGACTTGAACCCACTGTGTATTAATTAAAATCACACACCTGGTCTCAGGACCTGCTGAAATTGAGTTTCTTTATGTCTCAGAGCAGAAGGAATTCAATGAGAAGCAAAGTAATAGATTAGAAGCAATTTTACTGAGTGAGCCACCTCAGGATTTGTCTATTCTGAAGGTAATAATGTGCATCTACCAACCCCAAGATCCCTGTACAACACACTCCCTCCTCCCTTGCCCTTGGTGACCATAGATCTGTTTTGTATGTCTCTGGATCTGTTACTGTTTTGTAGATAGGTTCATTTGTGCCATATTTTAGATTCCACATATACATATAATGATATCATACGTATGATATTTGTCTTCCTTTCTCTTTCTCACTTCCTTCACATAGTATGATAATGTATAGTCACATCCATGTAGCTGTAAATGGCATTATTTCAATTTTTATGGCTGAGTAATATTCCATTATATATATGTACTACGTCTTCTGAATATATTTATCTTTCAATGGACATTTTGGTTGTTACTATGTCTTGGATTTATAAGTGTAAATCAAGTTCCTTGAATGTCCTGGCTTTTCCAACAGCCTACGTTTAATCATGTATGACTTTATCCATCAATTGTTGCCCTCTGTTTTCCCCTTTTTCTGTTATCATCTCCTTATTGTTTCCTTTACAGTTTTCCTAGAAATGACCTTGCTTGTTCTATGTCTATCCCTGATAACTTTACTATTTCCCCAAGAGATGTAAGATTCCATCTCCCCCATGCCCTATGTTTAAGGCTCTCTTTTTGTCATTGAAACACCCAGATTTTATTGGTGGTTGTACTGTGCTTGGCCTTAAAAAAAACAAAATTGCTAGAGATTATCTACTTTTCAGTTTCCATGACTCACCTTATGAATACTGACCTCCAGAAATTCTACAATATCTTGAGAGCACTTATTTTCTAGTGTTTATAGTATTTTGTATGCTCTTATTGTATAAATCTGAATAGTTTTTACCTATACATGCTATTATATTACTTGTATATTTGTATCTATCAATTTTTCATCATCTATCTATAATATCATCTATTTCCTAGCCAGCCAGGCCAACTTTATATATGAATATATAACAAATTACATATGATAAATATCTACATTATAAAATAGACCTTGCCTTTTGTGTCATGTGACAATTTAGTGATAATGGAGTGACATATTGCATAGCACTCAAGATTTGGAATTTATTAGGTACTCAAAAAATATTTGTTCCCAAAACTACTTGAGCAATAATTTCTAACTGTTAATGTTACTAATAATCTATAAGAGCTAGAGACATTTTTTGAGAAGCTGAACTTTCTGTCTCTTGAGTTAATAGTTAAATGATCATATTCCAGACTCCTAGGGCTGATCCAGTTCTTTGAATCCCCATAAAAACAGTATTGAACAATCAAAACTCTACATTTTTTTATGTTTTGAAATATATTAAATTGTTGATGCTTTTCTTAAAATTAAAACTAACATGTTATATATTTACACGTTGCTGCTATAAATGTTTAATTTTTCACAATTCCAAAAGAAAAACTCACTCACTAGGGGAAAAATGCCAAGAATAGAACAATACAAAAAAGAGAAAAATTACCCATTGCTCCACAACAAAAAGTCAAACAGCAGAAGCCATTCATTTCTAGTTCATCCCTGTCAGACATTTGCTTACAACTGTACATGAATTACTTCATTTAAGTTTTCATAGCTCTTCTTCTCCTTTCTTGTCCTATGGGGTATTTGAAAATGATATCAGTAGGCAAGATGGCAGAGGAGTAAGAGGTTGAGCTCACGCTCTCCCACAACATCAAAAAACAACAACAACAACAAAAAAACACATCTAAATGCAAAACAACTTGAATAGAGCATCAAATTTATGCTGGCAAAATTCAAAGCTCCAAAAGTGGCAAGAAACTCTTGACATAACTGGGAAGAAAAATGGAAAATAAAAAAAGAGACAGAGAGAAAAGGAATCAGGACAGCAGCAGTGCCCCAGAGAGGGGGCTGTGAAGGAGAACAGGAACTCACACTCTGGGAAACAACCTATCCTATGGAAAGATAAGCTGATCTGGATGGACCTCAAAAGCCAAGAAAAGCACAGCAGCTGGACTGAGAACAGCAAAGTGGAGTGAGAGCTTCACAGTTCATCTGAATACCAGCACAGACATCAGAGCCTGAGACTCTCCAGTTGGGGCTGGGAGCTGAAACTTAGCCTCTGAAGGTCAGGCCCTGGGAGAGGGCTGGGGTTGGTGGTGTGGATTCAGCTTGCACAGCTAGGGAGCTGTGCGACACAGGCGGGAGAGCAATACTCTGCTGGTGGTGGAGTGGAGAGCCAGGACAGAGGGAACCAGGGAAGTCTGAACCCACAGGGGAGGCAAACCTCCATAGTTGAGGAGAGGAGAGGGCAGGGGCTGACTGCCATAGGAAACACCTTGACATAGCGCAGACAGGTAGGGGATGCAGCATTGGTGGGGCAGGACCAGTGCCTTCAGCCACGTCACCGAGTCTTGGCGCAGCAGTTCTCTCAGCGTCGGGGCATGTCTTCGAGTTTCAGCACAGCGGTTCATGCAGCATCAGGGAGTGTCTTGGAGTCTCAGAGTGATCGTTTGCACTCCGTTGGGGTGGTCCTGGAATCTCAGCAGAGCAGTTCACACAGACCTATGGTGAATCTCAGAACCTCTGCATGGCAGGTCATGCAGCCTCACCCACAGCCTCAGCAGGGTTGGGTAGATCTCAGAACCTCCACAGGGCAGGTCATGCAACCTCCACAGAGTGGTCCGCAGCCTCAGAGGGCAGGGTGGATCAGAACCTCCACAGGGAAGGTTGTGCAACCTCCTCAGAGAGACCCACATCCTCACCAGGGTGGGGCAGACCTCAGAGCCTCGGCAGGGCAGGTTGCACAGCCTCGGTGGGGCAGGTCTCTCAACCTCAGCAGTGTGGGTCCTGCAAACTCAGTGGGGCCTGTCACACAGCTACAGTGGAGCGGGTCTCAGAGCCTCTACAGGGCAGGTTGCCCAGCCTTGATGGGATGGATTGCTCAGATGCATCTGGTCCTGCAGCCACGGTAGTGAGGCAGATCATGTATGGGCCCCCAGCAGGCTGAATGCTGAGAGCTGGTTGGATTGAGCACAGAACTCTGCCAGCTAGAGGGAACCCTGCAAGGGGCGGGGCTGCCCAAGAGTAATCCACAGTAGCTGGGCAGCTGAGGCTGATTGCTAAACTGCTGTTGCCCCTGAATATTCTGGACACACTGCCTGGGGCAAGAAAACGGAGGCCCCTTGCTATACTGCTGTGGATCAGGCATCACTGGATGCAATTCACTAGCTCCAGGAAGCAGCTAGCTAGACTGCAGCAGACCAGGCTTCCTGGGGCACAGTCTGCCCACAAAACAGATACCACTTTCCTCCGCACATTGCTATAGCATTTCTGGAGCAACAATACATAAGGCTTTTGCTCCCATACTAGAGACTGGGCACTTCTTGTGCAGGCTACAGGTTACCAGGCACCTCTGGTGTGGGTCAAGGGCATCAGGGAGCTAGGTGCCACACGGGGTCTGCCAAACACCAGAACTGTTCACTCCTGGGAACACACCAACCCTGCTGCTCAAACCGCTAAGTGCTCTGGGTAGTGCCCAAACACCTGATCTCTGTCTCTTCCCAGATCCCTGCAACCAAGAACCACCTGTATAGCACTTCTTAGGTGGGCTCAGTGAGACAGGTTGCTTCATGCATGGACTACAGGTGGAGGGGGCAAACCGCCACAGTTATCATTGGCTCTAGAGATGATCATGGCCCACTTTCACTAGGAATCTCTGAACAGGTAACACCTGTGGTTCCAATCAACTCAGAGGAGGGCTCTTCAATTGAACACTAGGTGTTGTGGCTCTCCCTCCCCTGGGAAATCATACTTCCTGCTTCTGCTACTGCCAATTGCCCTGGACACCTGGTAGATCTGCCTAGAGCTCATTACCACTTCCCAGGGTCTTGCAAATAGGAGCAGACAGTGTGATCTTCCTGCAGGTCCCTGATGCTGTTGAAAGCCCACAGAACAGGCACCAACTGCTGGCCCTACCCATTGCTTTTTTTCCCCTGAAAACACAGAGAGCACCATTGAGGCAAGAACCTGTTCACACTGAAGAAACAGACACCAAATATTCAAACTCCCACACCAAAAATAAGTATTAACCGCATCCTACAATAAATAAATAAATAAATAAATAAATAAATAAATAAATAAATGCAAAGGGGTGCTCTTGCCGTTAAGAGCACTAGAAGAATACAAGACTAAAGTGAGGCTTCCCCAGAGTCACAAAAAAAAGAAAAACACAAGCAAGGTGAAGAAGCTCAGAAACCATTCCCATTTAAAAGAACAGGACAAATCATCTAAAGCAACCAACAATGAAACAGACCTCTGCAATCTGACAGAAATGGAGTTCAGAAGGGAAGTAGTGAAAACACTTGAGGAATTAAAGCTGAATATCAAGGAATTAAGAAAAGATGTAAACAGCAATGCAGATTTCCTTAGAAAACATAAGGAGGAACCAAGAAAAGCTAGAAAACTCATTTGCAGAGAGGCAAACTGAGCTGAAAGCAATAAAAAGCAGTTTGAATAATGCAGAGGAACAAATTAGTGATGTGGAAGATAGAATAATGGAATTCATGCTTCAGGACAGGAGACAGAAAACCAAATGAAAAAACATCAAAGCAACATAAGAGATCTATAAAGAGATCTATAATATAAAGAGGCCCAACTTATGCATAAAATAAATTCCAAAAGGGTCAGAACAAGAAAAGGGGATTGAAACATATTTGAAGATATTATGTCAGAAAACTTTCCAAATCTGAAGAAATCTGACATCAAGATACAGGAAGCACAGAGGGCCCCAAACAAGCTGAACCCAGAGACCCATGCCAAGGCATATTATATTAAAAATGGAAAGAATTAAAGATAAAGAGAGGATCCTAAAGGCAGCAAGAGAAAAGCAAAACATTAATTACAAAGGCTCCCCCATAAGACTATCAGCAGTTTTCTCTACAGAAACAGTACAGGCCAGAAGGGAGGGGCAAGATATATTTAAAGTGCTGAAAGAAAAATGTTTCCAATCTAGAATACTCTACCCCAAAATAATATCAATTAAAATAGAAGGGGAAATAAAGAATTTTTCCAACAAAAAATAGCTAAAAGAGTATAGCAATACTAAACGCTTTCTAAAAGAAATGCTGAAAGCGTTCCTATAAAAAAAGAAAAGAAAAGAAATGTAAAAAGTAGGAAATAGAATGGAGGATACCACAAATGGAAAGAAATCTTTCTAATAAGCCAGCATACAGATGCAAACCTGAAGACACTAAAAGAAATAAAATAAAAAAGACAACAAAACCAAACATTATGGGGAGGGAAAACAAGAAAATATAGATTCTTTACTGTTTTTGTATTTAAAAATACATTAAAAATTTGTTTTAATCTTATAAAAATTTTTCTTTCGATTTTTTATTATTTTAATTTTTTCTTTTAATAATATGTTTAAGCCTGTATGACTATCAGACCACAGCAAGCAGAAATAAGATGATTTTAAAATATTTAAAAACAGGGCAACCACAAATCAAAAGGGAACATCATATCCACAAATCCTGAAAAGAAAAGCACTCAAGCATAAAGGAAATGGAAACCATCCAAACAAAAACAGAAAAGAAGAAAAGAGAAACATAGAAGCAACCAGAACAAAGGTCTAAAATTGCAATACACACATATCTATCAATAATCACCTTAAATGTCAATAGTCTGAATGCTCCAATCAAAAGACAGAGAGTGGCAGACTGGATAAAAAAGCAAAAACCTACAATCTGCTGCATACGAGAGACTCACCATAGGGCAAAGAACACAGATAGATTGAAAGTGAGGGGACTGGAAAAGATATATCATGCCACCGGACAAGAAAGGAAAGCAGGAGTGGCAATACTCATATCAGACAAAATAGACTTTACGATGAAGGCCCTAAAGAAAGACAAAGAATGACACTATTTAATGGTTAAAGGAGCCATTCAAGAAAAGGATATTACAACCGTCAACATATAGGCCCCTCATATAGGAGCACCCAAGTACCTACAACAAGTACTATCAGACATAAAAGGAGAAATAGATGTTAATACAATAAGAGTAGGAAACTTTAACAGTCTACTCACATCAATGGACAGATCCTCCAGGCAGAAAATCAGTAAGGCAACAGAGATCCTTAATGACACAATAGAAAAGTTAGACCTAACTGACATTTTCAGGACATTACATCCCAAAAAATCAGAATATACATTCTTCTCAAATACCTATGGAACATTATCAAGAATAGATCACATACTGGGGCATAGAGCTAACCTCAACAAATTTAAGAGTATAGAAATTATTCCAAGTATCTTCTCTGACCACTAAGACATGAAACTAGAAATCAACCACAGGAAAGGAGATGAGAAAAAACATACTACATAGAGACTAAACAACATGCTACTAAAAAACGATTGTGTCAATGAGGAAATCAAGAAAGAAATTAAAAAATACCTTGAGATAAATGAAAATGAAGACTCAACCACTCCAAATCTATGAGATGCTGCAAAAGCAGTGTTCAGAGGGAAGTTCATAGCATTACAGGCTTTCCTCAAAAAAAAATAAAAATCTCAAATTGACAACCGAACCCATCACCTGAATAAATTAGAAGAAGAAGAACAATAACACCCTAAATTGAGCAGAAGTAAGGAAATCTTTAAGATCAGAGAGGAAATCAATAAAAGAGAGATTCAAGAAAACAATAGAAAAAAATCAACAAAACCAAGAGCTGGTTCTTTGACAAGGTAACCAAAATTGACAAACCTCTGGATAGACTCACCAAGAAAAGGAGAGAAAAAACCCAAATAAACAAAATAAGAACTGAAAAAGGAGAAGTTGCAACAGAGATTACAGAAATAAAAAAAACCATGAGAGAATACTATGAACAATCATATGCCAATAAATTTGATAACCTAGAAGAAATGGACAACTTTTTAGAGACTTACACACTGCCAAAATTGACTCAGGAAGAAACAGACCAACTGAACAGACCAAGCACTAGAAATGAAATTGAGTATGTCAGCAAAACACTCCCTACAAATAAAAGTCCAGGACCAGATGGTTTCACAGGTGAATTCTACCAAACATACAAAGAGGAACTCATACCCATTCTCTTTAAACTTTTCCAAACAGTCGAAGAAGAAGGAACACTCCCAAAGACATTCTATGATGCCCTCAACTTAATTCTAAAACCAGACAAAGACACCACAAAAAAAGAGAACTATAGGCCAATATTTTTGATGAATATAGATGCAAAAACGCTCAACAAAGTTTTAGGCAACTGAACCAAACAACATATCAAAAAGATCATACACCACGACCAGGTGGGATTCATCCCAGGTGCACAAGGATGGTTCAACATACACAAATCAATCAATGTCATACACCACTTTAAAAAAGAAAAGTCAAAAACCACATGATCATCTCAAAAGATGCAGAAAAAGCATTTGACAAAAAGTCCAACATCCATTCTTGATCAAAACTCTTACCAAAGTGGGAATACAGGGAACATTCCTTAGAATAATAAAAGCCATTAATCATAAACCACAGCAAATATAATACTCAGTGGAGAAAAGCATTCCCACTACAATCTGGAACAAGATAGAGATGCCCACTATCACCACTATTATTCATCTTAGTATTGGAAGTCCTAGCTACAGCAATCAGACAAAAAAGAAATAAAATGTATCCAAATTGGAAGAGAAGAGGTAAAACTGTCACTCTATGCAGATGGCATGATACTTTATATAGAAAACCTCAAGGACTCAATGCCAAAATTACTTGAACTGATCAACAAATTCAGCAAAGTGGCAGGATATAAGGTTAACCTTCAGAAATCAATCACATTTCTGTATACTAACAATGAAATATTAGAAAAATAATACCAAAATACTTTACTTTTTAAAATAGCACCCCAAAAAATCAAATACTTGTTAATAAACTTGACCAAGGAGGTGAAAGACTGATATGCAGAAAACTGCAAAATATTAATCAAGGAGATCAAAGAAGATACAAAGAAATGGAAAGATAATCCAAGCTCATGGGCTGGAAAAACCATTATTGTAAAATGGTGATACCACCCAAAGCAATCTACATATTCAATGCAATCCCCATCAAATTACCCCAGACGTTCTTCCCTGAACTAGAACAAACAGTCCAAAATTTTATATGGAACCACAAGAGACCAAGAATCACCAAAGCAATTCTAAACAATGGAAATCAAGCAGGAGGCATAACTCTCCCAGTCTTCAGGAAATATCACAAGGCCACAGTAATCAAGACAGTGTGGTACTGGTACAAAAACAGATACGGACCAATAGAACAGATGAGAGAACCCAGAAATAAACCCAGATGCCTATGGCCAATTGATTTTTGACAAAGGAGGCAAGAACATAAAATGGGAAAAAGACAGTCTGTTCAGTAAGCATTGCTGGGAAACTTGGACAGCTGCATGCAAATCAATGAAACTAGAACACACTCTCACACCATGCACAAAAATAAACTCTAAATGACTTAAATACTTAAATATAAGACAAGACACCATCAAACTCCTGAAAGAAAACATAGGTAAAATATTCTCTGACATCAACCTTACAAATGTTGTCTCAGGTCTGTCTCCCAAAGCAATAGAAATAAAAGTAAAGATAAACCAATGGGACCTAGTCAAGCTGAGAAGCTTTTGCACAGCAAAGGAAACCAAAAAGAAAACAAAAAATAACTTACAGAATGGGAGAAAATAGTGTCAAATGATGCAACTGACAAGGGCTTACTCTCAAAAGTATATAAACAACTTACACAGCTCAACCACAAAAAAGCCAACAACCCCATAGAAAAATGGGCAAAGAACCTAAATAGAGAATTGTCCAAAAAAGAGATGATGATGGCCAACAAGCACATGAAAAAATGCTCAATATTACTGATGATTAGAGAAATGCAAGTCAAAACTACTACAAGATACCACCTCACACCATTCAGAATGGCCATCACTAACAAGTCTACAAACAATAATTGCTGGAGGGGTGTGGAGAAAAGGGAACCCTCCTGCACTTTTGGTGGGTATGTAAGCTGGTACAACCACTGTGGAAAACAGTATGGAGGTACCTTATAAAACTCTACATAGAATTACCATATGACCCAGCAATCCCACTCTTGGGCATATACCCGGAGAAAACTTTCCTTGAAAAAGACACCTGCATATGCATGTTCATTGCAGCACTATTCACAATAGCCAAGACATGGAAATAACCCAAATGTCCATTGACAGATGCTTGGGTTAGGAAGATGTGGTAAATATACACAATGGAATACTACTCAGCCATAAAAAAGAATAAAATAATGTCATTTGCTGCAACATGGATGGAATTAGAGACCCTTATATTGAGTGAAGTAAGTCAGAAGGAGAAAGACAGATACCATATGATATCACTAATAACTGGAATCTAATATATGGCACAAATGAACCTTTATGGAGAAAAGAAAATCAAGGACTTGGAGAACCGACTTGTGATTGCCAAAAGGGTGGGGAAGGGAATGGGATGGTAGGGGTGTCTAGGGTTAATAGTTGTAGACTGTTGCCTCTGGGCTCAGAAAGCAAGGAGATCCTACTGTATAGGACTGGGAACTATGTCTAACCATTTGTGATGAATCCATATATGTATGTGTAATCCTGTCACCATGCTGTACAGCTGAGTATAATGGAAAAAAAATAATAAAATTAAAAAAAATGAAAATGATATCATTTTAACAATAATATTGTACAAGCATGTGAATAGCTGAAAAGCCAAAGAGGAGAATCAAATGAACAGAAATACCCAAAATCAGAACTAGCTTATATGCATTAGTACCTTGTCATACACATCTATAAATATGTGTCAGTAACACATTCAGTTCTACCATTTCTGATGCCTGAAAATCACAAAGCATTTGGTGACAGATATGTGGATCATAGACCTGACAATCAGAATTTTTGTTGCTGAGGTTATGATGGAGAGATCCAAGAGGCTACAGTGGGATGGTGGACTGAATTTTCTAATAAATAGGAAACAAAGAGATCTGTGTTGTTTTAGAATATAGGAATCTGTAAGGAATACGTGGAAGTACAATTTCTAGAGTTAATGTTTATTACTCTGCACATAACATAGTGCATAATAACAGAGAAATTTAACTGAACTCATTTTCCTGTTTTTCAGAATGGATTTAATTTCTCTATACATTTATCTTATTTTCTGCATGTTTGATTTTTTCAGCTTGAAAGCCCTTTCATAGATTTTGTTTTAATGAAATAAGCAGTAAAGTATACTCTAGATCAGCCTTTATGAAGCAATAACCTTGATCAAGATACTTTTATTGATGTGCCTCAGTCAACTTATGTAAAATTAGGGATTAAAAGATATGCGGCACCATAAGCACTCAATTTTTGGCTGTTTTTTAAATTTCATGACACAGTTAAATGAGGTATTCTTCCTGTTAATGAATGAGGAATCCCAGGTTCATAGATAATAAGTAACCTGATTAAGTTTAGAGGCAAATCAGTGGTAAAGTCAGAGATACTTTTTGTAAAATGCTACCTTTCAGCTCACATAGATATTAATATAGTTTATAAATAATGATATATTTTTAATGATATTATTTATAGACTATGTCCAAATCACCTTAACTTCTCCCTTCATAGAAGTTTTATTACCCTTAATTTTTGCTTTATCCCTATTAAATACATTCTAAGCTTTGTAGGACAAGAATAGTATTTATATATCTACTAATCTTTCATAGCTCCTAATATAATACTATAAGAGCAAAATTACACCAGGCACTTGTTAAAAATGGAAAGGAGGTCTTTCTTTAGGATAATTGCTTTAGAAATCAAGACTACTGAAATATGGGAGAGAGTTGAACTCAAAACCACTGAACCAAAAGATGAAATAATTTTAAACAATGGAGAAGGACAATGGGAAAAAGAAAAAAGAAAAGGAAGGATGCTGGAGGGAATTAGATCTGTGGTGGTTAAGCCATCTGAGTTTATCACTTGTCACTTACTGAGTTAGATTCCTATCCAATCACAAAGATTGGTAAATAAATGTCCTATTATTCTTACTGATTACATTTCTAAAGGATAACTCCCAGCTGCTGAAGAATGACATTCCTGAGTTGTAGAAGATTAACATCACAAAGAAGTATAGAGTGGATAAAGAATTGCAAATTTCCTAAATACTCTAATGCTTTATCATGTTATCAATTTATTCTTTAATTTACTCTTTGGAATCCAAAGAGATATTAGCCAAACATCTTATATTTACAATATGTAACAATTTTGTTAATATTTTTGTGGAGGACAGATTATGTAGAGAAGTCAAAAATAATTTCTAGGTAGTAAATGTGTTTAATGAATCATAAACAATCTCTTATCCGGGGGCAATTTTCTTCACTGCTGTAACCGACATCTAGTCAAATATATTGCCTCTTTTGTGTGTGTGTGTGTGTGCGTGTGTGTGTGCACATGTGTGTGTTTTCTCTTTGCACATATTCTGAAGGAAGTACTTAAAGCTTTAAGCTGCTCATAATACAGCTAAGGAAAATACATGAAATCCAAAATTGGTTTTCACATTTAGACATTTGGAATATTTACTGTAATCTTTCATATCTAGGACTCAGAAAAGGGATACATGCATCAAATGGAGATAAAAGAGCTGGCAATGGTGACTGGAGAGTCACTAGCATGGTGCTGATGATAGAAGTCTTATAACTGAATGGCTTCTAAAAATATGAAGTACCTCCATATATGGGTGTTGTCATTTTTATTTCAAATGTTCAAGTATTTACTTGGTATTTATTGTGTCAGTTTTAATCAGTTACAGTACATCTTAGAAAAGGTCCTTATACAAAGTCAAGTAGATACTCATATATAAGTAATCACTAGTGATCACATGTTAGCATAGTTTACAGAGTTAATAGACCAAAAGAAAAGGAGAAGTGACTGACAGTAAGATTTCCAATAATTTACTAAAACTATCTGTTTTCTTGATAGATAGACCATCACCAACTGGAGCTGTGTATTTTCTGTAAATTTTTTTTTCTTTTCGTGTCGTCGTAAGAGAGGAAATTAGCATATAATTCCTGTACTGCTAAAGGGAGCAGTACTGACCTAACTATGGGACTTAATGATATGATTTTAGAGTACATGAATATATCAACCCCTCTTTGTTCTAAAAGCGTAGCAGCCAGCTATAAGACAGAGTGAGGGATTTCTTTTTATTATTTGAATGGAAAGTTCTTTAATTCTACAGTGCATTACAACTTTCAAATTTTCACACACAATATTTCATGTAATCCCATAATAACCCTTTTCTCCTTACCTTGGTTTGCCCTGCCTCCCCTTCCCTCTCTCCAATAGTTTGTTCACTGTATCCGTGTGTCTGCTTCTTTTTGTTACATTCATTAATGTGCTATATTTTTTAAGTTCCACATATAAGTTATATCATTGAGAGCTTTGAACAGTAAAAATCCTGATGATTATTGTAGGACAGGTGAAAAAATTTTCTTGAAAGGCAATTTGCGAGAAAGGATAAATAAGAGAAATAGCTAAGTTGGTGTTAGATACTGTTGTTCTTTATGTGCTACTGATAATTTTATGAAATATATTATAATTATTTTCTTTTGTAGTTAAGGGATATAGCTTATGGTGGCTAAAATAGCTATATTTTAATGTCCACATACTAGATTAGAATCTGGTATTACATCTATATTCTCTCTTTTTATATATATAGTGGACTTAATCTTTTTTCTTACATAAGTAGGGTTGATTGAGAGTATTGTGTTAGTTTCAGGTACACAGCGTAGTGATTCGGTATTTTTGAAGATTATATCCATTATAAGTTATCAGAAGATAATGGGTGTAATTATTTGTGTTATACAATATATCCTTTTTGCTTATATATTTTACATAGAGTAGTTCGTAACTGCTAATCCCATACCACTAATTTATTCCTCACCTCTAGTAACTGTAAGTGTGATTTCTATATCTGTGAGTCTTTTTGTGATTTGAATATGCTTTTATTTATATTATTTTTTTAGATTCCACATATAAGTGATATCATATAGCATTTGTCTGATAGTTCAGTATTCTTTGGGTCCAACTATGTTGCTACAAATGGCAATATTTCATCCCTTTTTATAGTTGAGTAATAATCCACTGTGTATGTGTGCACAAGTATATATTAACTATGTGTATAAACTAACTATACATGTGTGTATGTGTATGTATATATATATATATGTATATGCAAACATATAAGCACACACACACAACTTCTTAATTCAATCGTTTGTGGATAAACACTTGGGATGTTTTCTTCTCTTGGCTATTGTAAATGATGCTTATATGAACATTGGGGTGCCATATGTGTCTTCTTAGGAAAAAATATCTATTCAAGTCTTCTGCCCATTTTTTGATTAATTTTTTTGTTTTTTCGTTATTGAGTTGTGTAAGCTATTTACATATTTTGAATATTAACTCCCATCTGTCTCAACATTTGCAAATGTTTTCTCAAATTCCATAGGTAGTCTTTTCATTTCATTGATGGTTTAATTTGCTGTTAAAAAATTTTGCGTTTAATTAGGT
Source organism: Catagonus wagneri (assembly GCA_004024745.2). Lineage (NCBI taxonomy): Eukaryota > Metazoa > Chordata > Mammalia > Artiodactyla > Tayassuidae > Catagonus > Catagonus wagneri. The sequence goes on from PVHT021183607.1 coordinate 1,762,951, forward strand.
CCCAATTGTTATTTTTGCTTCCTTTTTTTTTTTTGGTCAAGAGATTTAGTCAAGAATAATGTTACGGTTTTTGTCAAAATTGTTTCCTTCATCAGTATTTTATAATGGGTCTTTAAACTCCTTAGTTTATTCCTAGGTATTTTAATATGATTTTAAAGGGGATTGCTTTATACCTTTATTTTTGACATTTCACTCAGTGTATAGAAATGCAACATATTTCTGTACGTTAATCTTATATCTTAAGACCTTGCTAAATAATTTGTTAAGTTTAATATTTTTTATGTGGAGGCTTTATACAGTCATCTACAGAGAGTATCATGTCACCTACAAGTAATGACAATTTTACTCCTTTCCTTCCAAATTGTTTATCTTTTCTTCTCATGTTTCATTTGATTATGGTGGCTAGGAATTCCAATACTATGTCAAAGAGAGGAAATGGGAGTAGGCATTTTTGTTTTATTCTGAATTTCATGGAAAGACTTCCAGCTTTTTACCAATGAACATGATGTTAGCTGTGGCTTTGTCATAAATTATTACCCTTACTGTGTTGTGATGTGTTTCTGCTATATAAACTTTGATGAGTGTTTTTGTGATGAATGCTTGCTCAATTTTGTCAAATGCTTTTCTGTCAAATGCTTTTTCTTTATTCAGATGATCATGTGACTTTTGTTGCTGTTGTTATGTATTACACTGACTGCTTTGCATATGTTGAACCATCCTTCTGACCCTGGAATATATCCAACTTTGTGACTGTGAATAATCTTTGGATCTATTGTTAGATTTGGTTTGCTAATATTTTCTTGAGAATTTTTACACCTGTATTCACCAAATGGTCTCATAGAATGATTTTGGGAATGTTTCTTCCTCTTAAATTTTTTGGAATAGTTTGAGAATTATAAGTTCTTTATATGTTGTTGAATTCCCTTTGTGGAGCTGCCCAGTCCTGTACAACTTTTGTTTGCTGGGAGTTTGTTATTACTACTTTATTATTGATTAAATTTCATTTCCACTGATAGATCTCTTCAAACTGTCTGTTTCTTATTGAATCCGACTTGATAGGGTTTATATCTATTGCCTATTTCTTCTAGGTTTTCCCATTATTTGGCATATTACTATTTATAGTATTCTCTTATAAGTGCTTTTTGTATGTCTCTGGTATCAGTTGTTATTACTCATCAAAACTTGAAGCTACTCTCACTTGGCTTCCAGGAATCCACATTCCCTATAATGTCTTCATATTTTATTGGCAACTACTTCTAAATCTCATTTGTTGATTTCCCTTCCTTTTACCAATCTGCATATTGAGAGTCTCAAGGATTTATTTATACCAAAAACATTCACAACTGTGGCTTAAATACCATCTATATGCTATTGAATCCTAGGTCTCTAGTCTTATTTCCTTTTTCTTTAAATTCCATATATGTTTCCAATTGCCATATCAATATCATTTATTCTACACTGGAATAATTAATCATTTCAAACATGAAAAAATTCTGAAGACAATTTTTAATTTTCCCTACCCTAACACTTCTCCTTCCACACTTTTTTGCCATCTCAGAAAATATTTCACAATTTATCCAATTAATAAGGCCACAAAACTGGTAGAAATTTTTTTCTTTTATTTTTTTATACCCATGTACAATCTGTTGGCAAGATCTTTCAAGGTATATCCCAAATTTGATAATTTTCTGCTACCTATTCTACTACCACTCTGATCCAAAACATGACTGTATATTCTCAAAGTATTTCAATAAATCATTTCTTCTTCTCTTTGGAGAAGTGTGACCTATCTGTTTCTGCTGTTTTCTCAAATTCCTTTGGCTCAAAAAATACAATATACAAAGGTGTCATATTTTAAGTTAGCCTGTCCTTGACCTTATTATTTCTTATGGACAGCTCAGAAATGAAAATTCACTCACTTTCCCCAAATAATTTGGATTTTTTTGAAGGATATAAACACTTTTTATACTCTACATGTTTTTCCTCAATGCAATTTCCTGTGTAAAAGAATAAACATTCAACTAGCTTCTAAAATCCATCATCTCTTGTTCCTAGAGATATCACTGTAGTTCTTAAATCTTGCATTTATGATTGCTGGGATGGAAGGGAACATAATTAATAACTAATTTTCTGGTATGGTGATGAAGAAACATAGGGATCTACCATGAACCACTAGGATGTTCATTTGCTATTAATAAGATAAAGGAGCCCAAAGAATGGCAAACAACATGTGTTGTGAAAAATGGGTATATTGAATTGATTTTTAGGCATTGTATTTGAGACTGTGGAAATCAAGGTAGATATGCTCAGGAAGTAATGAGAAATTTAGATCTGGATTTTAGAAGAGATTATTACTGGAGGGAGCAGATATGAATGTTTTGGTGCAAGTATAATTTTAAAATATGGGAGTAATAAATGTGTTTAGAAAATATGTATACACAAGCCTGCCTCTAATAATCTTGACCTGGCCAAGTCAAGAGTAAAAATGAAGACCCCCAGAGATTTCAAGGGTAATCTCTCTCTTTCCATTTTACCTTTGACTTGTCTTTCATTTCAGGAGCTCTTCTATCTACATATCCAAGTTCTATCACAGGCCCTCTTCACATATTCCATCCTTCGCAGAAAGCCACAATATGACCACCTCCCTATCAGAGGTTAGCTTACTGATAATGGGAAGACCTCCATTCATTGGGTCTAAGAGTGCAGCAAAGGAAGTAGATTAAAGGCCTTTTGGCAAGTAATTCTGAAGCCCCAGACATCAAAATCTAGAAAGATATGAAATCCAGTAATAGTATCTATTCTTGACCACTTTATCCTGTGTGGATGGGTATCAACAGAAAAGGGGGGGAGGATAGCTGGTATGTGCCAAGACCAGCTGGGCAAAGGCCCTTGTCACTCACTAATAGTAACAGACTGAGTGTGAATCTTTGAGAACTATCTAGCATTAGTGTCTGGGTAGAAAAGCAATGACTAGCAAGAGAAAGAAAAATAATCACATTTCCATCACTCAAAGTTTAACAGAAGAGCAATAATAAATACAATGGATAATTATTTAAAAATAAAATATAGGACTACAAAATAATCTTGGGTTTTGAAATACTATTAATTTAAATTAATAAATGATAAAATAAACCTTTAATCCATTTATTCAATGAAATAGGATAGGATCATTTAAAAAACATTTCAACAATTTTTGGAAAATACACATAGCATAACATCTATCATCTTAAGTCATTTTCAAGTGCACAGTTCAGTAGAGTTAAGTAAATTCACATTGTTCTTCAATTGATCTCTAAAAGTCTTTTCAATTTGCAAACCTAATACTCTATGCACATAAATGAGAACTCATTTTTCTCTTTGTCTAGCACCTGGATAATATCATTCTACTCTTTACCCCTATGAAATTGACAACTATGTATACCTCATATAAGTAATCATACATTAATCTTCATTTTTGTGAATGACATTTCTTTTAGCATAGTAAATTGAGAGCCATCCATATAGTAGCATGTGTTAATATATTCTTCATTTTTAAGGCTGAATAATATTCCATTGTGTATGCATTCATCCATCACTGGACACTAAGGTTACTTCCATCTTTCAGTTATTGTGAACAATGTCATTAACATGAGTATGCAAATATCTCTTCAAGATACTGCTTTCAATTTTTTATATAAACAGAAGTGGGATTGATATATCATATGTTATTTTTAAATTTTTGAGGAACTGTTTTATATTTTCATAATGACTATTCTCCATTCCTAACAGCAATGTATAAGGATACCAATGTTTCCAAAATCTTACCAACAGTTGCTTTCTTTTTAAAAAAATTTTTAAGATTTTTTAATGATTTTTATTTTTTCCATTTTACTCGGTTTACAGTGTTCTAGTAATTTCTACTGTACGGGAAACTGACCCAGTCATACACACACAAACACACACACACACACACACACACACACATATTATTTCTCTCACATTATCCTCCATCATGTTCCTTAATAAGTAACTAGAGTTCCTTGTGCTACACAGCAAGATCTCATTGTTTATTAACTCTAAATGCAATAGTTTGCATCTTTTAATGCCAAACTCCCAGGCCATCCCATTCCCTCCTCCTCCCACTTGGCAACCACAAGTCTGTTCTCCAAGTCCACAAGTTCCTTTTCTGTGGAAAGGTTCACCTGTGTGTTTTTAGAGTCCATATATAAGTGATATCGCATGATATTTGTCTTTCTCTTTCTGACTTACTTCACTTAGTATGAGTCTCTAGTTTCATCCATGTTGCTTCAAATGACATTATTTTGTTGTTTTTTAAGGCTGAGTAGTATTCCATTGTGTGTAAATACCATATACTCTTAATCCATTCATCTGTCAATGGACATTTAGGTTATTTCCATGTCTTGGCTATTGCGAATAGTGCTGCAATGAACATCCAGTGCATGTGTATTTTTCAAGGTAAGTTTTGTCCAGATATATGCCCAAGAATGGTAGTTCTACATTTAGCTTTCTGAGTCACCTCCATGCTATTTTCCATAGTAGTTGTACCAATTTATACTCCCACCAATGGAGGAGGGTACCCTTTTCACCAAACCCTCTCCAGCATTTATCTGTTGACTTGTTTATGTGGCCATTCTGACAGGTGTCGGATGGTACCTCATAGTAGTTTTGATTTGCATTTCTCTAATAATTAGTGATGTTGCACTTTTTTTTTTCACGTGCTTATTGGCCATTTGTATACCTTCTTTGAAGAAATATCTATCAGGTATTTTGCCCATTTTTCAACTGGGTCACTGTTTCTTTTCTTTTTTTTTTTTTTGCTCTTGAGTTGTATAAGTTGTTTGTATATTTTAGAGATTAAGGCCTTGTCAGTTGCATTATTCAAAACCATTTTCTCCCATCGTTTATTTTTTTATGGTTTCCTTTTCTGTGTAAAATCTTGTCAGTTTGATTAGGTCTCATTGGTTGATTGTTTGGTTTTATTTCTGTTGCCTTGGGAAACTGACCTAAGAAACTATTTGTACAGTTGATGTCAGATAATGTTTAGACTATCTTCTCTTCTAGGAGTTTTTTGGTGTCTTGTCTTACATTTAAGTCTTTAAGCTAATTTGAGTTTATTTCTATGCATGGTTTGAGGGTGTGTTCTAGTTTCATTGATTTACATGTGGCTGTCCAGCTTTCCCAGCACCCCTTGCTTAAAAGACGGTCTTTTTCCCATTTTATATTCTGGCCTCATTTGTTGAAGATTAATTGACTGTACGTATCTGGGATTATTCCTGGGTTCTTTACTCTGTTCCATTAATCTGTATGACTGTTTTGCTATCAGTACCACACTGTCTTGGATAGTTTTTTTCTCATTTCCAGTTTTGATAGTAACCATTCTAATGAATATGGGGGTATTATTTATTTTGACTTCAAATGACATTTTCCTAATTATTAGTGATGTTGAGTGTTTTTTCCTGTGTTTATTGAACATATCCATTCAAGCATTTTGCCTATATTTTACTAACGCTCTTTTTTCTGTTCTCATTGTTATGAATATGTAAGAGTTCTTTACATATTCTGGATGTTAACCCCTTATTAGATATGTGACCTGCAAGGATCTATCTCCCATTCTTTGGATTGCCTCTATAATTGTGTCTTTGGATGCACAAAAATTTTTAACGTTGATATATACATACATATATATATATATATATACACACACACATCCATGGCGTATGATTATTCTTAGACCAGGGATTGAATCTGAATCACAGCTGTAAACAACGCCACAGCTGTGGAAATGTCAGATTATTTAACCCAATTTACTGGGCCAGGGATAAAACCCATGCTGCCACAGCAACACAAGCCTCTGCAGTTGGATTCTTAACCCACTGCTCTAGAGAAGGAACTTCTATCTTTTACTTTTTTTTAATTCTTACCTGTGCTTTTGATGTTATATCCAAGAAGGCATTGTTGAAGCCAATGCCATGAAGTTTTTCTCTTGCTTTCATCTAAGAGTTTTACATTTTTAACTCTTAGATATGTCTTTGCTCCTTTTTGAGTTTATATTTGTACATTTGTAAAATAAGGGTCTACCTTCTTTTTGGCATGTGAATATTCAGTGTCCTTAACACCATTTGATTAAGATACTGTCATTTTACATTAAAAGCTCTTGTCACCTTTGTCAAAATCATTGCTCCATTTTCTCAAGGGATCTCTAACTCTATTCCATTTATCTATATGACTTTATTTATGCCTATACCAAACTTTTTTGATCAAAAACTTTGTAATATATTTTTTAATTCAGAACTGTGAAACCTCCAATTTTGTTATTTTTCAGGATTGCTGTGGCCATGCAGAATCTCTTGAGATTCTATATAAATTTTAGGAACGCATTTTTCTGTTTACATAAAACTCATTAGTGATATTAATAGAGGATTTACAATATGACAATGATTTGCAATGTTGTGACAATTTCTGTTGTACAGAAAAGTGACATATATATGTCAAACATATATATTTACGTATATAAATTATATAAATTCTTTTCCAGAATTCTCCTGGAATTCTTTTCTATTCCAGGAGACTGATAATGTTCATTGTATTATAGTACAGGACTTTGTTTATCCATTCTAAATATAATAGTTTGCAACTGCTAAGGCCAAACATCCAGTCCATTCCACCTCCCCCTCAGCAACCACAAGTCTGTTCTCTATGTCCCTGGATCTCTTTCTGTTTTACAGATAGGTTCATTTGTGGCTTGGTATAAATGATATGCACTATATTTGTATTTCTCATTCTGATTTATTTCACTTAGTATGATTGTCTCTAGTTGTATCATGTTGCTATGAAAACATTACTTGTTTGTTTTTATGGCTGAGCTGTATTCCATTATATATATGTACCACAAATGGCTTCTGCACTTCTTCATATTGTTTATATTTTTCTTTTACTGCAAGTTTAGGGAAGCCAAAGTGTAGTCTTGCAGGGGCCTAATTCTATTCAAGAACACCCCTTTGCATTTTGTGGAGGGTTACTATTTATTTTTGGCATGGGAGTTTGAATATTTGCTGTCTCTCTTTGGTGTGTGCAGGCTGCTATCCCCAAGGTGCTGAGTGTTTTCTGGAGAGAAAGAGGTAATGTGAAGAGCTAGTAGTCAGTGCCTGTTTTCTGGGCTTTTAACAGCAGTAAGGGCCTGCAGAAAGGTGCCATTGGCTATTCCTAGTTGCAGGACCCTGGGAAGGGGCAATGACCCTTATGCAAATTGACAAGGTGCCCAGACATTTGGCAGTGGCAGCAGCAGGATGTGTGAGTTCCCAGGGGATTGAGAGCAACCACAGGTAGTGTTCAATTGCAATTCCCTCTTCTGATGTGACTGGAGCCACAAATGGTTCCTGTTCAGGGACCGTAGTGGTAGCAGGCCACACCTACCTCTAGAGTTGGTGATAACTGCAGTGGTTTTCCCCTGCCACTTGCAGACCATGCAAGAAGCACCCTTTCCCTCTTAGCCCACACAGGAGGTGTTACACAGTGTGCTTTTAGTTGCAGGATCCTGGGAAATGACAGAGACCAAGCATGTGGACACTGCCTGGAGCATTCATTAGTGGCAGCAACTGGGCCACTGTGTTTCCAGGGATTCAAGAGCAACAGCAGGTGGTGTTCAGTCACAGTGCCCTCCTCTGTGCTGTTCTTGAGATAATGGGGGCCACAAGTGGTGCCTGTTCATGAACACCTAGTGGTGGTGGGCTATCCCCACAGGAGGTGCTGCTTCAGCTGCTCCTAGTTGTGGCTTCCTGGGAAGGGACAGAGATCAAGCATCTGGGCACTGCCCAGAGCATTTGGCAGTGGCAGCAGCTGAGCAGTTGTGCTCCCAGGAGAGCGAGAGCAATAAAAGGTGGTGTTCCATCACAATGTCCTCCTCTGTGGTTCCCTTTGAGGAGTTGTGGCTACAAGTGGTTCTTGTTCAGGTATCCCAAGTGGTGGTGGGCCACGCCCTCCTCTGGAGTTAGTGATAACTGCAGTGTTTTGCCCCTGCCACCTGCAGACTGTGCAGGAATCACCCTGTCCCACTTAGCCCATGTAAGAGGTGATGCACCAACTGTTCCTAGTTGTAGTTTCTTCGCAATGGACTGTTATCAAGCATCTGGGTGCCACCCAGAGCATTTGGGTGTAGCAGCTGCAGTTTGGGTGTTTTCCATGGACATGAGGGAAACAATGGGTGGTGCTTGCTTGCAGCGCCCTATATTTTTATTTTTCTTTTTGCCCCTGAGGTTACTGGGGCCACAGGCAGAGCCCACTTACAGGCTCCCAGTGGTGGCAGGCCATGCCTCCCTCTGGTCTCTGAGAAGACCACCAGAGTCTGTCCCTGCCAGCTATAGATCACACAAGAGGCACCTATTGTACTTAGCCCTACACTGCCCCCAGCCCACATAAGAGATGCCTGGCCTCCCATAGCCCGGACAAGAAGTGCCATCTCTGGTAGCCTGATCAATTGCCTTCTTGCCATCTGTAGCCTGTTACAAGTCCGCCCTGGCCTCTGAGAGCCCACAGATGTGCAGGGAGATTCCTATGGTGGTCCACCCCTCCTCCTTTTGCCCACCTCAGCAATGGAACCTTGCCTCTTCTGCCAACAAGACCTTCTCCCAGGTTCCCTCTGCCATGGCATTCCACTCTCCAGCCCATACCACACTACTCCCCCAGCCATGGCACACCACTCCTTGGCCCCTAAGGCTGTCCCCACACAGCCATTCCCAGGCTTCTTCCCAGGACTGACCTCCAGAGCCTAAGTCTCAGCACCCAGCCCCTACCAGGGCATCTCAGACTGCAGTGTCTGGGCCAGTGTTTCAGGTGATTTGTGTGGCTCTCACTCTACCTTGCCCTCCTCAGACCATCTGTGTGGCTCTCACTGTATCTTGCCTTCCTCAGACCACTTTTCTCAGCAACTTTGAGGTCTCTCCATCTTGACTGATTTCCCTGTCAGTTAGATGGCTTCTCAGAATGTGGCTTCCTTTTCTCCTCCACAGCCCTTCCTCAGGAACGCTAGTCTCATTATGATTCCTTCTCTCTCTCTCTCATTTTTTCTTCTACCCAGTTATGTCGAGTTTCTTGTCATTTTTGGAGGTTTAAGTTCTTCTGCCAGCATTCAGTAAATGTTTTGTGTGAGTCATTTTACACATAGATATGTTTTTTTTTTTTAATGTGTTTGTGGGGGAAGGTGAGCGAGACATCTTAGTCCTCCACCATCTTGATCTGCTTCCACTTCATTGCAGTTTTGATGTGCATTTCTCTAAAAATAAGTGGTGTGAAGCAGCTTTCATGTGACTATTGGTCATCCATGTGTCTTCTTTGTAGAAATGTCTATTTAAGTATGCTGCCTATTTTTTGGTTGAGTTGTTTGGGATTTTATTTTTGTTATTGAGTTGTATGGGTTGTTTGTATATTTTAGATATTAACCCCTCATTGGTTGTACCATTTGGAAATGTTTTCTCCCATTTCATGTTTTTCTTTTTGTTGTTTTTCTGATGTATTTTTATGATTTCCTTTGCTGTGCAAAAACGGATATTTGATTAGGTCCCAATCATTTATTTTTGTTTCTAATCTCTATTACCTTTTTTAGACTTACATAGTAGAACATTTGTATATTTTATGAGAGAGAATGTTTTACCTATTTCTCTTCTAAGAATTTTATTATGTGATGACATATTTAGGTCTTTAAGACATTTATAGATTATTTTTGTGCATAGTGTAAAGGTGTGTTCTAATTTTATTGATTTATATGCTGACCAGCTTTCCTAGTACCACTGGATGGAGAGACACTCTTTTTCCCATTGTATGTTTTTGCCTCCTTGGTTGAAGATTGACCATTATGTGGGTTTATTCCTGGGCTCTAAGTTCCGTTCCATTGATCTTGTGTCTGTTTTTTTAATAATACCACATAGCTCTGTGAAAAAAATATCATGGATGATTTGACAGGGATCATATTAAATCTACAGATTGCTGTGGGTAGTGTTGCCATTTTAACAATATTAATTCTTGCAACCCAGGAGCATGGGATATCTATTCATTTCTTTCAATCCTTTGTAAAGCCCTTTATTAATGTTTCATAGTTATTAATCTATAAGCCTTTCATTTCCTTGGTCATGTTTATTCCAGATATATTATTTTTGTTCCAATTTTTTAAAGTTTTTTAAATTATGTTTCTAATATTTTGTTTTTAGTATACAAAAATGCAAACGATTTCTGAATGCTAATTGTGTTTGTATCTTACTACTTTGCTGAAATACTTTATCAGATTGAGCAGTTTTTCTGCAAAATGCTTAGGGTTTTCTACATATAATATCATGTCATCTGCATATGGTGACAATTTTACCTCCTTCCTTAAAATTTGGATATTTAAAAAAAAATTTCTTATCCGATTTTTGTGGTCATGACTTCCATCACTCTGTTGAATAGAAGTTGTGAGAGTGGGCATCCTTGTCTTCTTCCAGATTCTAGCAGGGAAGTTTTCAACTTTTTTCTCATGAGTATTATATTGGCTGTGGATTTGTCATAAATGGCTTTTATTATTTTCTATGTTCACTTTGATAAGAGTTTTTTTTTATCATGAATAGATGTTGTATTTTGTCAAATTTATTTCCACATCAATTGAGATATCATGAGGTTTTGACTTTTGTTAATTTGGTTTATGATATATATATATAGATATAGATATATATAGATATATATACACATATACATATATATATATATATATATTTTTTTTTTTATGTTGAATGATCCTTGTGGACTTGGGATGAGTCTCACTTGGTCATGGATTTTGGTTGGCTAAAACTTTGTTGAGAATTTTTGTACCTATATTCATCAAAGTTATTAACCTATAAATTTCTTTTTAGATATCTTTGTCTTATTTTGGTATTAGAGTGATGGTCACTATATAGAATACCTTTGGGTGTGTTACTTCCTCTTCAGTCTTTTGGAAGGATTTGAGAAGAATCACTATAAATTCTTTGCATGTTTGGTAAAATTTACCAGGAAAAAATTTGGTTCTCTTTTTGCAGGGAGCTATTTTTTTCCTCATTGCTATTGTTTTAAATAACAAATTCTGTGATCAGTCTGTCCAAATTGTCTATTTCTTCTTAATTCAATTTTGGTGAACTATAAAGTTCCAGAACTTTATCCTATCTTCTAAGATGTCAAATTTGTTGGCATGTAATTGTCATAGAATTCTCTATTTCTTTTTTTTTAATTTCTGGGTATCAGTTGAGAATTTTCCTTTTTCATTTCTTATTTTGTTTTTTGTGAGTTCTCTCTCTTTTCTTCTTGGTGAACCTAGCCAGTGGTGTGTCAAATTTTTTTTTCCCTTTTCAAAGAAACAGCCTTTGATTTTATTGATTTTCTACTGTTTTATAATCTCTTTTATTTTTTTCCTCTTTGATCTTTATGATTTCCTTCTTTTTACTCACTCTAGCTTTTGTTTGTTCTTCTTTGCCTAATTGTTTTATGTGGTAGTATAAGTTGTTGATATGAGGGTTTTCTTGCTTTTTGAGGAAGATCTGTATCACTATGAACTTCCCTCTAAGAAGTGCTATTGCCCGTTTTATAGAGTTCCTATGGTTGTATTTTCACTGCCATTTGTTTCATTGCCATTTGATTTCCTCATTGACACATAGGTTTTTTAGTACCATGTTGTTTAGTCTCCATATAGTTTTGTTTGTTTGCTTCATTCTTTTCGTGAGGTTGATTTGTAGTTTCATGTCATTGTGCTCAGAGAAGATGTTTGAGATAATTTCAGTACTCTTTAATTTGCTGAGGTTAATTCTGTGCCCTATTATGTGGTCAATCCTAGGGAACACTTTACCTGAACCTGAAAACAGTGTATATTGTGGTTTTATTCAATGTGATGTCCTGAAGGTATCAAATAAGTGTAATTGCTCCGTTGTGTAATTTAGGATCTGTGTTGCCTTATTGATTTTTCAGTCAAGAGGATCTGTCTTTGGATGTGAATGGGGTGTTAAAATCTCCTACTCTTATTGTATACACATCACCTTCTCCATTTATGTTATTTGTTGTACGTGTTTGAACACTCTTTTATTAGGCACATATACTTTAATGAGTGTAATATCCACTTCTAAAATTGATCCTTTTAACAATAGTGTCCTTCTTTAACTTTCTTTATGGAACTTGTTTTAAAGTCTATTTTGTCTGATATCAGTAGTGTAAATCCTGTTTTCTTGTAATTTCCATTTGCTGGAAGTATTTTTTCCATCCCTTCACTTTAAATTTATATGTGTCCTTTGTCCTAAGATGGGTCTCGTAGGCTCGTGTTCACTATCCATTCTGCCACTCTATGTCTTTTGATTGGAGTGTTCAATATGTTGGCATTTAAGGTAATTGTTGATAAATATGTATTTATTGTCATTTTAAATCTTATTTTCCAGTAGATTCTCTTTCTTCTTTGCTTCTGTTTTTCTTTTTGTGGTCAATGTTTTCTTTTTATTTTATGCATTTGTCCTCTTCTTTTTAGTTTTTTTGAATCTATTATTTCTTCTTGGTTATGTGTTTCCTTGTTTTTCGATTATGTTAACCCCTTCTTATATCTGCTCGCTGTAGACTGGGAGTCATATAGGCTCAACACATTCTATTAAAAAAAAGAAGTCTATATTTCCCTACTCTCTTTCATCACATTTTGTGATTTTAATGTCATTAATATTCATGTTTATCTTTTTGCTCTTCCTTGTGTTTATCTTCTCTCTCTCTCTCTCTCTCTCTCTCTCTATATATATATATATATATGTGTGTGTGTGTGTGTGTGTATGAATATCTATATCTATATCTATATATATTTGCCCTTATTGATGTGTATACTGGCTTCTTAAGTGATTATTTCTCAATTGTGATTTCCTCTACTGGATATCTTCTTACTTTTTCCCTATTTAGAGGAGACATTTCAGTATTTCTCTGAGGATAGACTTAATATTCCTGTTCTTTTATTTTTGCATGTCTAGAAAGTCTCCATTTCTGGAGAAACTCTATTTCTGTTTCTATTTTAAATGATAATCTTGCTGGGTAGAGTATTCTATGTTACAATTTTTTTTTCTTTTAGAACTTTAAATATTTTTTTACCTCTATTCTGGTTTACAGTGTTTCTGTATTGAAATCACCTGATAGCTTTATTGAGTTTCCCTTGTAATTAACGTTTTCCCTTGTTGCTCTTATAATATTTTTTATATTAAATTTTGTTATTTTTATTATAACATGTCTTGATGTAAGTCTGTTTGAGTTTAATTGTTTGGGTCCCTCTACATTTCCTGTATCTGGATATTTCTTTCCTTCTTTAGATTTGAGCAGTTTTAGGCCATAATTTCCTGAAGTATATTTTCAATCCCTTTTTCTCTTTCTGCTCCTTCTGGAATCTTTGTTATGCATAGATTTGCATGTCTTATATTATCCCATAGATCTCTTTTATTACTTTCATTTTGTTTTTCAATTTGGCTTTCTGTCTGCTGTCCAGATTGGGTGACTTCCATCATTCCATCTTCCAAGTTATTTATTCATCCCTCTTCAACATTCGTTCTGTTCTTTATTGCTTTCAGTTCAGCTTTTGTATCAGCAAATGCATTTTCTAATTTTTCTTGTCTCCTCCTCATATTTTCTAGTTCTTTTTTTTACAGTAATCTGTATTTCCACTGATAGCATTTCTTTTATTTTTATTTCATCTTTTTTTCTGGGCTGCACCAGTGGCATATGGAAATTCCCAGGCTGGAGGCCTAATCAGATCTGTAGCTGCCAGCCTATGCCACAGCCACAGCAATGCCAGATCAAAGCTATACCAGAGAACTTTACCACAGCTCACAGCCATGCCTCATCCTTTTCCCACTGAGCAAGGCCATGAATAGAACCTGCATCCTCATGGGTACTAGGTGGGTTCCCAACCTGCTGAGTCAAAATTGGAACACCCATCAATAGTCTTTCTTAATTCCTTCAATATTTTCATTACCTACTTTTTGAACTCAATGCCTCTTAGACTAAATAAATCTGTTTCATTGTTCATTTCTTTGGAGGAATTCTCCTGTTCTTTTAATCAGAAATCGTTCCCCTCCTCCTTCATTTTTTAAATACTTGTTTTTTCTGTGAATTGAGGAGAAACAGTTATCTGTTATAATCTTTGAGTAATATTTATATCTGGGAGTGTTCTTGGGTAGCTTGTATGGGTTTACTATGTTTTGGTGTGTGGTCTTTTGGTTTTGATATTTGCTGTCATATTTCTCAGCCTGTGCAGACCATTTTCCCTTTGATCAGGGGTGGGCAGACACACAGCTATGCACGGAGTTGGGGTAATGTGTGGTGCTTGGTTACAAGATCCTTGACATTGTCAGTGGCCTCTCAATATAAGGGAATAGTGGATGGTACCTGGTTTCAAGGCCCTTTTCAGGGGTGGCAGCAGTAGTGGACCATGCACATTCCTAGCGGGTGTGGTAGGTGGTGCCTGATTGTAGAACCCTCATCCGTGGTGACAATACCTGGGGAGGTCAGGTCAATATGCAGCAACTGCTGCAGGGCTCTGGGAAGTAGTGGTTATGACAGCAGGTGGTGCATGCTCTTAGCTAGGCTGCAGTGGCTGTTGGTGCCCAGTCATGGGGCTCTAGACAGTGGTGGGCCACATCCACCTTTGGAGTCTCTAATATCTGCTGTAGCTTATTCCCACCTCAATAGCCCAGAAAGTAGTGCCCTGCAGCTTGAGAACCTGGTCACAGAAACTAATTTACTATGGTGCTCCCAATACCCTCCTCTCGCACTTCCCAGCAATGCCACCTTTCTTCTCTGGTGAGCCTAGGCCTTCTCTGCATTTCCTCAGCTGTGGTGCAACATATTCTAGGCCCTCAGGTTGTTTCCAGGCAGCCAATGCTAGTCCTCTTCCTAGGTCTGACTTCCAAACTGAGCCTTAACACTCAGGCTCCACCTAATCCAGTGGATAAATATCTCAGGATGGGGTGCACAGGAGAGTGTCACTAACTGTGCAGCTTTCTTTCTTTTGTGCCCTCCTCAGACAAGCTTCATTGCTTTTCTCTGAAATTTGAAGCTCCCATTCTTTGCTGGCTGATCTCTGCAATTACCAGGGGAATGGAATTTTCAGAAACATTTTCTCTTTCACAGCTCCCTCCCAGGTGTTCTGGTCCTATCCTGATTCATTTTTCTCTCTTCTCTTTACTCTTATAAAATTATGTGGAGATTTTCTGACCATTTTGGAATTCTGAGATTTTCTACCAGCACTTGTAGATGCTGAGATTTGTTCTATATGAAGAACAAACAATGAGAGAAATTTTCTGTATGTAGATATTTTTATTTGATGTATTTGTGGGTTAAGGTGAGCTTCATGTCCTACTCTTCCACTGTCTTGATCCTATCTATTGATAGAGATTTCACTTAATCTGTTGGTTGCTTTGACAACTATTAACATCTTAATGATATTAGGTTTTCCAGTCTATGTATATGAAATAAACTTATATTTATATGTTAGTAATTATTTATTTTGGTCAGAGAAGTTACAGTGTAGATTTGAGACAGATACTTAACTGTAGTAAGTTTAATTATGAATGATATATGAATGTGGAGTATTCTTTGAACAAATCAAATTGGAAAAAGCAAAAGAGGTACTAGACAGTGACCAAAGGGAACCAAAGATCATCCAGGTAAAAATTCAAACATTGAAAATATGGTGCCACATTTATTTGGTAAAGGAAAAAAGCCAGTGAAGAAAAACAGCTGAGGGTAAGAGGGAGTGAGGAAAACAAATAACTTCTGTAGAATATGCAAAAGAATAAAATCCGTAGATCAAGTGGAAGAACTAGCCTTGAAAGAAGGAGTATTTTCCCCTCTTATAAGTGGAGAAAACAATTAAGTCCAAACTCAGAGAAGTTTGACAATAAGTAATAGAGAGTTTTACCCAATAGAATTTTTATTTTTCATTTAAAGTAGAGGGGCAGTTCATCTGCTGTTTTAGATGTTATCGAGGCTGGCTAATGGATAGGAAGAATGTCTAAAGATGTAAATCAGTTATAGGAAATGTAATGTCAATAAGCACCAAACTCTGAATTAGGTTATTTTCCAGTAAATACAATAATTTTATTTAGAAAAAAGAGAAATTTTTGCAAACCGTTTAGTGACATTTTCCCGTTATTCAAAATAAAAGTTGTCAACTTCAATGATGTCTCTTTCAAATAACTTCACTCATAATTTTAAAAATCCAACATGTGTTACTTAATGCACACATACACATGTTATATGATAATTACTTATACTGAATTCCATGTAAAAATTCAGGAATAACAGATAAAATGAGGCGCAGATAGGTAAACTAGTTCACTTAATGCTATAAAATTAGTAAGTGACTGAGTAAGGACTTGAAAAAGAATTTGAGTTCTTGTTTATAAGATTTAATTTTCAACTCAAGCATAATGGTTCACACTTATAACTACTACAATAAGCTTCTTTCCTTCTTTCAAGGATCTAAATTTCCAATTAAATTAATCAATATGAAAAAAATATGGAAAAAATTTGATTAATACCATCAAAGAAGAATACACAAATTACATACAAGAAAGCTTTTGACTCAGAAGGTCCAAAAATGACATTTACAGTGAAACTAAGGTTTCATCTCTGTTTTACTACATAATTATATAATTACTGGCTGTTAAGACACATAAGCAAAGAGAGACAATTCCAATTAAGAGAAGAGTAATTACAGAAATAATGGAGGGAATACAGCAAAGCCCATTCAAGAAAATCTATTTGGTACCTTCTGAGCCAAAATACCAGAGAGATGATTCTGTAAAAGGAAGCAAACAAGGACCATATAGGTGACATATATGTCTGTATTCTGTATCCATATACTAAACCACAATGTAATTTCTACTTTTCTGCCATGAGATAGAAAAAAAAGGACCTTGTACATTTTTTTTAATTTTTACTACATATGAAATATCTTTTGGTTTAATATTGGATCTTTCCACCTCATTTAATGTTTTACTTTGAAAATTAACATTTTAATGGATTGATGATAAAAATAAGTTTTCTTTATCTTTCACTTTTTTTACCTTCTTTCCTTTTTTCTTTCCTTTTTTTATTTCCATCTTCTTTTAGTGTCTTAACTTAGATGGGAGACAGTATTGAGCAGTCTTATCTCAGAAACATAACAAATCTATTTTGATTTTTTAAACCTCACCCATTTTAAACTGATATGGGAAAGTAGGAAATTGAATATTGTCAGTTAATGATATCCCCATCCCTTTTCAAAAATCAATCTTGTCTTCTGACTTTTTAGTTAATCTTTGCCTCAGGCAATCCTAAATATTTAGGCAAGTGTAGGTGATATTGTTTGTCATAGTCTGGTTCAGAGTACTCTCTTCAAGAGCTTGGGCTGAGGTTTTACAGATCTAAAATGAGACTCATGCCAAAAGAAGGAAAACACATTCATCTTTCTTTGTCTCTCCTCCTGTTCAATCAACCTTCTCTCATTGTAGAAGTTGCACAAATATATGTGGTTAGTAAAGGAGGAAGAGATGGAAAAGAGATTGGTATCTGATTTATATGGATAAAAATCTTTGCTTCTGAGTCATTGTGACTTCTCTGCTGAATCTGGATACTAGTGTTTACACTATAGGCCTGAAATATAAGTACTATATTAGCTTGTCTTTTAATACTCAAATCGTTTGAAAGAATTATACCTTTGGGGATACCAGTTATATTATTTCCCTTTCTCATCCAGTGGCTTCTGCAGATCTCCCAGAGACTTGGCTCTCTGGGACTCCCTCTGAATAGCCAACCAGAATCTGCAATTTCTTCCTCAAATTGGCATAGGCCACAAGAAAGCCTAGGAATTTTAGTCATGACTGCCTTGAATCTGTACTTGATCTTAACTACATTGGAAATTGGTATTGGATACCTCCAAATGTACTATGCTACTCTACTCTTTCCCTAAGGTTAATTGTCTCTAGTTTAGTGGCTGTGAGCATGCAGGATAGCCAATAATTCAGAAAACATATAGTTTCCAGCTAGCAAAGAGGACTCCATTCTTATAGATACAATCATATTTTACAACTAATCTCAGGTAGAGTGGCTCTCTAAATCACATGAGATGAGGATGAAAAAGAGTAGTTAGTGTCCTACTCACAAATTTCTGATCTGAAACTAAATTTTTTTTCTTTTTTAGCTTATTTCAAAATATTTCTGGAGGAAAATCATTCCCAGCTTGTCCTTGAAATGTGTTGCAAAATATAAATACCTAATACCAAGGAATCAGGCTACCATTGAACTTGGTCACTTGAAACTTATTTTGTTTCTAACTTTCTACAGTAATTCCTGTAGCCATTGTTAAACCCAAGAACCAGAAAGAAGTCTCAGTAATTCCTTATATCACTGTAAAATATTTGGTGGAATAAAAAGTTGACAAGAGCTTTAGTCAGAACTATTCATTTCTAACAGACCTCTACATATACAAGTTTAAATAACAACAAAACTACAAAAAAAAATATTAGCTCCTATTATCTGGGAAACCCAATTCAGTTGGCTTCAAACATAACTAGATTCAGAAATGCTAACAAGAGTATCAGAATCTTACTCTTCTTTTTTTACTTTTTTTTCTTGGCTTCTTAGGGCCATACCATGGCATATGGAGGTTCCCAGGCTAGGGGTTGAATCAGACATAACTAGATTCAGAGATGCTAACAAGAGTATCAGAATCTTACTCTTCTTTTTTTACTTTTTTTTCTTGGCTTCTTAGGGCCATACCATGTCATATGGAGGTTCCCAGGCTAGGGGTTGAATCAGAACTGTAGCTGCCGGCCTATGCCACAGCCACAGCAACACAGGATTCAGGCCATGTCTGTGACCTACACCACAGCTCACAGCAATGCCAGATCCTAACCCACTGAGCAAGTCCAGTGATCGAACCTGCATCCTCACTGATGCTAGTCAGCTTTGTTACCTGCTAAGCCACAATGGAACTCCGTTACTCTTATATTTTTTTAATTGTTTATTGAGTTGTTTCCTTATATAGGCACTTAAATTCACAATTTTAGCTACTACTAACAAGAAACATACCTATTTTTTGAATGCCTCTAGCAAAATTCCACCAAGGGGTCTCATTAGTTTTGAGATTAGGTCATATCTAATCTCACAACAAAAAATTTGGGTAGAGAGATGCATTTCTCAGAGTAGCCAAGCCTGGTTTACTACTTTATCTTTGGAATCCAAAATCGAGTCAATTCCATCAAAACTACTGGACTGAGAAATAGAGAAGAGTAACAGTCCCAATAGATTTGGATGCTATTTCCAAAAAAGGAAGACTTCTGAGAAGGCAAATAAACAAAGAAAAGCAAAAAAAAAAAGTCTCTTACTGAAATGCTTATAAACCTTACCCAACCATAACTTTTCATATTTACACTGTGATATATGGAATGATTTGGTAAAGGGAACCTGCTGTATAGCACAGGGGACTCTACCCAATATTCTGTGATAATCTATACTGGAAAATAATTTGGGAAAGAATGGATGTGTGTGTTTGTATAATTGAATCACTTTGTTGCAGAGCAGAAATTATCACAACATTGTAAATCAACTATACTTAAAAAGTAAAAAAATAAATAATATATTTTTACATTGAAGAACCATAAGTCTGGGGATTTCTGTTTTGGGCAAAAAGGAAATAGTCAATATTAATAAAGAATCATAAAATCAGATCTGAGTTTAAAATTTTACTCTACCATCTTCCACAATTTCTCTTTTTCATGCCTTTCTGTCCTTAAATTGAAGTGGGCTTTGGAGACCACTCATAAAATCGTGCCTCCCTCTGGTAAATAATTAGACTAACCTCTACTGAATTCCAAGCCATGTTGTTTGTGGAAATAGCTTCTGAAGAGTTATCATTTCACTGATACCCAGGATGAGGTATCCATTTGAACAATGGACTTCTAATGACTGGTGTTTGACAGACTCAGGTACTCAGAAAGGAATTTATTGCTAGACTGCCTTGAGACCTACACTGGGATCTGGCAACCTGATTTAGATGATTTCACTAAGAGTGAATCCCTACCAAAATTTATCTTGGTCTGATCACAGTTTCATTCTTACAAACTCATTCAGAAAGACAAATGTACAAACCTAAATAGATCAACAAGGCTAAGGAGCAGAAATCTCCTGGAAAGTTAAGTCAAAGTCAGGGACACAAGGACATAGAATAGTCACCCTTTTTTTAAATCCTCAAGCAGATATATAGCCCCCCACACTATATACACAATATCATATATTCATATATTAAATGTGTATATGTATATAATATATATAATATGTGCCTATATAAATAATAACAAATGCAAGTATATATTAACTGTATATATACACATGCATAAAAGTATAATCTTTCCCCTTAAGCCGAGGATGGAGTTTAATATTTTCAATACATACTCGCTGCTCTCCCTGGACCTCAGATTTTGCTTTTGTCCTTTAGTATGTGAATGACCTTAGCAGAGAGCTAGTTATGTTAAATATACCATGTCATCTATCAATTCCTCCCCAGGCTATTGGAGTCCCTTTTAATCTCATATGTAATTTTCCAGGGGAGGTTTACAAAAGACACAAACAGAATTTTAATGTTGTGAAATAACTATGGAGGCAGTAAATATTTCTTTTCTCATGAGGAAATTGGAGAAGTTTGTGTGTCAATTGGTCTGAAAAATGATGAAGACTCTAAGTTAAAATGTATTGTATTTAAATTGTCCATGAATTGGATCGTTTGCATTACTCTTCTCATATAGTTATAGTTTAGGCACACACATACGTTTTTGGTTATTGGATGCCTGGTTCTTATAAGATTTTTTTCTTTTGACACAAACAAAATATTAATTGCTTTCATAACTGTAAAATATTCACCCTGCTAATTTGCAAATGCATTCATTATGCATTTCAAACATCAGATTCAGAGACTAAATGGTATAATTAATGGATATTCCAAATCCCCACTGAAAAGCAAATACAGGCTCAGGGAAACTTAGTGATGAAGCATAGACTGAGTGCACCTAAACATTAAGTCAGTGATGACTTTTCAAGAATGCTAGATAAATGGACTCTCAAATTTCTCAGATCAGCTAACATGTAAACACTATAAATTAAATGTCTGCATTATAAATTAGTTTTGTGAAATTTTGTTTTAATTATTTATGCTAATTCTTCATAGCCTCCAGAGATGCCATATACTTAGTGAAATACTAACTTAGTTTTAATTTATACTAAGTTAGTGTAATATTAACTTAGAAGGTTAGTAGAAAATCTTCCCATATCTGCTATACAAGTCTGCAGATTAGAAAATAACTGTAGTGATGCTGTGACACTGTGATTTTTTTTTAGTGAATCCAATGCAGTCAACACATATTTATCAAGTATCTGCTATAGCTAAATTCTGAGAATATGAAATGCTGCATTCCTGGGAAATGTATCTAGGCAGAAGAAATGATACATTCAGGGAACAGCAAGTAGTTTTAAATGTTTAAGATATAGAGGGTGAGAATTTATTAGTAACTGAGCAAATTTTGGTAATAATCCTGAAAATTGGACACACAAAAAAAGATTGATTCAAAAAGAGAAGCTGGTAAGTATGGATAGAAAATGGAAAAAAATAAGGAGCTTGTGAAATCATTGAAAACTCAAGTTAGAAGTAATTTTAATATCATTGAATTCTCTCTTCATCTTATAGATCAGAAAACTGTGTCCAAACCAATGTGGTCATTATGTTGCTTTTCAAAACATAAACTTAGGGACTTCCTTTCGTGGCTCAGTGGTTAATGAATCTGACTAAGAACCGTGAGGTTGCGGGTTGGATCCCTGGCCTTGCTCAGTGGGTTAAGGATCTGGCGTTGCCCTGAGCTGTGGTGTAGGTTGCAGATGCGGCTCGGATCCCGCGTTGCTGTGGCTGTGGCAAAGGCCATCAGCTACAGCTCCTGTTAGACCCCTAGCCTGGGAACCTCCATATGCTGCAGGTGCTGCTCTACATAAAGGCAAAAAGACAAAAAAAAAAAACAAACCATAAACCTAAATCACCTCCTTCAAAATGAAACTATTGTGTTAAAAGCCATTTCTAAATCCTTCTACTTCCTTGGAAGCATTATTTGTTTGATCCAGATCACTTTCCTCTTTCTCTGACAATTTAATTTTGCCCACCTTAGACACACAAAAAAAAACAGACATAGTATGGGACTGTTTTTAGTTAAGTAAGTACATATCGTGATATAATATATACAAATATAGTATATTGGCTAATTTGAGATGAATGAAAACTTTGCAAATGGACACAAGAGACTATATGTTTGAGAAAATATGTTTGAGAAATTTATTCAAGGAAGCTATTTCCAAGGAAGCAGACAGTGATAATAATGATATATACAAAGGGTATATATCAGCCTCGTATATTTTTGATTGTTTATTTAATAAAAAATTTAAAATGCAGTGACCCAACTATCTGCCTTTATCATAGCAAAGGGGATAATAAACAGAGTTAGAAAAACTTTAATGTCTGATGTGGTTAAAGTGTTCATGCATAATCCATGGTTAGTAGAGTAATGATATTATAACCAAAATGTTATTGTGCTCCTATTTATCTATTTATTTTTTTTCTTATTAAAGACACATCTGTGGCATCTGGAAGTTTGCTGGCTGATGGGTCAAACTGGAGTTGCATCTGTAGGCCTATGCCACAGACATGGCAATGCCAGGTCTGAGCCAAATCTGTGATCTACACTGCAGCTTGCAGCAATGTCGAATCCTAAACACTCTTCCTGAGTGAGAACAGGGATCAAACCCGGATCCTCATGGACTCTATGTTGAGTTCTTAATCCACTGAGTCATAACAAGAACCCCTCTATTTATCTTTTATAGATAATTTTTTGGTCATATATCACTCTTTAAGAGCAAAGCAAAATGGAGACATCTACTCATTGTTCTCTATCAGTCATTTTTGTTTTCAGTTTAAGATTCTATAGGATGAAGACAGTCTTCAGAAAATAAAAAAATGCCATCTGAATACCATCAGTGGTAAAGACATCATTTATATTTTCCAATATTAAAAAAGTAGTCATATGAAAATAAAGGGGTGTATTATTCTGAATGTCTTTATAAGACCAAATTAGGACAATAGATAGAAAACCTAGGGAAAATAGATTCTTCTTAATATGACTGAGTTTCACATAGAGCTATACATCAAGGCCTGGAATTATCTTACATGTGAATAAAAATATCATTGGAAGTGTCCGTAAAGTAATGTTTATGCTCGATGTTCATACGTCATTGCTTTAGAAGTAATGGTGTCTCATATGTTTTACAGCACTAATATATTAAAATGTCTATGAGTCTATGATTTTATTGTCTACCTCTCTACTCAATGTGGCTTAAGTACACTTAGACAAATCACAATTGGTTAAAGAAACTGAGAACTGTGATGAGTTAGATACTACTGTGAAAGACTAAGATGTGATCTCAAGATCAAATTTACATGGCTTTAATAGTCACATATTATGGGAGTGAAATAAACTAAGAAATATTTAACCCCTAAGGCAAATGATTCATTATTGAGAGGAAGGAAGGAGTTTATAAACTTGGTTATCTTCAGGAAATTACAGGAGTCAGTTTTTCAAGTCAATTTGATAACTATTCTAGATGAAAGAGGCACAGGGTTAAAAGGAACTCTTTGTGTGCTCATGAAACTTATACTTGGTAAAGAGCATGAAAAAAAGACAAAGTGATGAAAACCAAATCTTTAGGACTTTTAAATGATCGGTAGATAATAGCCACTCTCGGAGATCAACAAACACTTCATAAAAAGTCCAGGAATTATGTTGGAAAAGCCGAATAGATTAAGAGAATGTTGACTGGTGAGGATAAAAGAAGGATAAGACAGATGAGAAGGAAAGGTAATGGAATAATATAAGATAATGAAGGAAAATAAGAAATTTTAAAAGGCTATACAGAAGATGGAGAAAAAATAGGGCAACTGCAAGAGTACCTTGGCTTTCAACAGACTGAAGAAAAAGAGTATATCCACTCGGCATTGATTAAACGTTAACTGTGGTTGCTTTTGCAGGAAAAAAAAGAGGACTTGTGGTTTCATCAAAATGCTTTTCTGACACACTCAATAAACTATGACTAAAGGAGTCGTCAAAAATTCTGAGGATAGATATGGTAAGGAAGTCAACTGTATCATGATGTTTCTGATCATAGAAAGCCCTCTACCCCATTCTCAGGTGGTCATCATAAAGATGAAAATCAAATTTCTTTCTTACCAGAACAGCATGATTTCTGAGTGGAGATAAACTATTTGTATTTACCAAATGAAAACACAAACAAGTCCAAATTATATGTAGTAAGTGTGATGCTTTCTACTTATTTTCTCATTTATATCTCATTAACCCATTTTAAGTTGAGGACACTGAGTATTAGGGAGGCTAAGTAATTCAATTAACATCACTCAACTAATAACTGGCAGAGTTGGGATTAGAGTTCGGGGTATTTTATTTCAAAAATCATCCCTTTATTTAGGATAATATTCTCTCTTGTATATTAATAAGACTTGCTGGGGGGATGAGGAGGTTTTTTGTTTTTATTTATTTATTTTATTTTTTAGCCATGCTTGTAAGCATATAGAAATTCTTAGGCCAGTGATTCAACCTGTTTCACATCAGCTTACAACACTGGATCCTTAACTTGCTGTGTCACAAGAGAACTCCAAAACCTACTGTTTAGACTAACACAGACTGTTCTCAACTGCTTCTGCAGGGGATGGAGCACAGATAATGTCAGTGGGCTGACAAGTCATTGCAGAGATAGTATAATTTGCCATGTGTTCTGACTTGACCAGAATCTGGAATACAGGTGTCATTGACTTGGATATGTAGTCTCAGGCTTGTGCTTCTTAAAAGACTTATCAAAATTACTTTCCTTTCACTGGCATGCTGTGGCCTGAGCATTGAGAAGGCAGTTTATTTTGTCCACCTGGGAAGGTTTTGGGCAACTGGGCATGGGAAGAAACAAATGAATGCAGTTTCTAAATCTGCAGAGCAGTTTCTTGTAACAGTTAAAGCTGTCATCTGTGCAGCCACTTGAAACTGCAACAATATCTTCCAAGTCTAAATAGATGGGAACTTGCAGACATATATTCTATTATAAAAGGAATTTAAAGACTTTAAATTTTTAAAACATAGATTAGAATTTAACTATGTGAAAGCCTCAGATCCAACTGTCCTGTCTTCAACTGCTCTCTGACTAAATAAAGGAAAATGACAGCAACTTCTCATCACTATTTTCTTGGCCTCTTGCAAACCTGATTGCCTTAAGAAGTCTCTTCTCCAAATATTTCTTTCCAGCTTTCTTTCTTTGTCCCATGAACTAGCTTTTCAACACCAGCCTTTGTGTTCTAAACGAAGAGTCAGATACAATGGTGAAAAGAGTATCCTGGGTTTTAATGCCAACTCCAATATTGAAGAAATGTACTATCTTGGAAATTTAAGGATTCCCAACCTGTTTCACTTTATTTGATTTATATAAGAAGAAATCTGGAATATAGGATTACTAAAGACAATTACAGTTCTAAAGTTCAAATTCTGTTTTTACTAAATATAAAAACCTTTGACAGAAAAATTGTCATTTTACAGAGGAATGTGCAATAAGTGTGGGCCTGCAGAAATTAGTCATTGACTTACATGTAGAAGAGATATATGTATTGACTTGGTGGCTTGAGTGCAGTCCTGTAGGCCCTTACAATCCTAAATTATTTTGATTTGAAAATATGACAAACGTTGTAAATTCTGTTAACCTAATTGATGCTCTCTATTCTTTTAGTGGTCAGATTTCCCCATTAGTAATTATTACTAAGTACACATTTAAAGTACATTCAATGTGCTAGAAGTTTATTGACTATATTACTACAAAATCTACTGTACTTTCCTTAAGAGACTTCTGAAGGATATACTACTATTCCTTTTACTTAAGGAGGAGAAAATTGAGGTTTGAGAGGCAGAGTTACTTATACAAAGAAGTTGGTAAGAATCTGACTTTATTGTGTAGTAATAGCTATAGGAATATTAACACTATTTTTGAGCACTTTTATTTTATGCTGCCACTCTATTACTGACAATGGGGGAATCACAGAAATAACACCATTTAGTAGCTTAATATTTGCCTTCATGTTATGGAAATGTCCCTCTGGCTAGAGAGTAAAGAATAGATTTAAGGGGTTCAAATCTGAAGGTGAAAAAAATTTTATGGCATAAAAGAACTAAACTTGAATAAGGCAATGGCCATGGAAATGGAGAGGGAAGACAGCATTATAAATAATAAATGGGTAGAAATATAATTACTTCAGTAGCAATTTGACTTAGGGATTTGGGAGATAGAAGAATTTCAAGATGGAAGAATTTCGAAGATTCTCACTTGGGTTATTAAGTGCATTGGTTCCATTAGCTGAGAATGAACATTTTGGTAGAAAAAAATAGTTAACTTGGTTGCACTGATTTAGAAGTGTTTATGGGACATTCCAGAAGGATTCCTCAGCATAGTCGTGCATGTGATTCTGGACTTAATCCAAGACATTAGGCTTAAAAATATCAATAATGGACTCATTAGCACTTTAATGATGACTAAAGCTATGGATGTGAATAAGAATATACAAGAAGAAAATGTTGAAAAAGAATAAGCAAAATCAAGGATAGAGTCCATGTGCATGAAACTATGAGAAGAGTGAGAGAACAGTAGGATTTTCAGGAAATTCACACAGAATATTCAGAAAGAATAATTGTAAAGAAGTCAGAAAAATCAAGAAAGTAAGCCAACAAGTCAAAGGAAGAGTTTAACGAAGAGAGTAGTTAACTTATCAAATACTGCAGGTAGTGAATGTCATTATTTGACAACAGGGGTGAAATTTATGCCTTTGAAAACCATTTTAGGAGAATGAGTGAGAAGAAAGGAAGAATTCAGATTGTGATTTTTGATGTGCAACTAAGTAATTAAGAGAATTCAATGCATAACTATTATTTGATGTGTGTTATTTTAAGATTGTGCATCCCTCTCTAAATTGCTTTCCTGCACCAGCCCCATTCTTCTTTTTGTCCTTGTATAAATAATTATCTGAACAATCTACATTTGATAGTGAATAGAAAAATAGATGTAAGAAGGTAACTAGAATTGGACTTTTAAGAATAGGTTACTTGCATATTTTTCTGGGACAAACGGGGCTGTTAGAAAAGAAAGTTGAAAATATGGGACAGAGCTGGGACAACTAATAGAATCAACTTGAAGTAGATATTAAAGAAGACACTGATCTTTATGATTTCTTTCTGCTGACTTTAGGTTTTGTTTGTTTTTTTCTAATTCTTTTATGTGGTAGATTAAGTGATTGATATTTGTTTGATATATATTTTTCTTTTTTTGAGGAAGGCTTGTACTGCTATGAACTTCCCTCTAAGAACTGCTTTTGCAGCATCCCATAGATTTTGAATGGTTGTGTTTTCATTATGAACTTCCTCAAGGTATTTTTTTAATTTCCCTTTTGATTTCCTCATTGACCCATTTATTTTTAGTAGCATGTTGTTTAGTTTCCCTGTAGTCATTTTTTCCCCTCATTTGTTTACCTGTGATTGATTTCTAGTTTTAAGCCATTGTGGTTTTAAGCCATTTTAGTCAGAGAATATGTTTGAAATAATTTCCATACCCTTAAATTTGTTGAGGTTAGATTTGTGCCTGTTTATATGGTCAACTACTAAAAATGTTCCCTGTGCATTTGAAAAGAATGTGTATTCATTTTTTTGGGGATGTAATGTCCTAAAAATATAGATTAGGTCTAAATTTTATATTGTGTCATTTAGTATCTCTGTTGCCTTATTGATTTTCTCTCTAGAGGATCTGTTCATTGATGTGAGTGATGTGTTAAAGTCTCCTACTATTATTGTATTCCCAAAAATTTCTCCTTTTATGTCTGTTAGTATTCACTTTATGTATTTAGGTGCTTCTATAATAGAGACATATATATTGACAAGTGTAATATCCTTCTTGAATTTATCCTTTTATCATTAAATGGTGTCCTTATTTGTCTCTATTTATGGCCTTTGTTTTAAAGTATATTTTGTCTTATATGCATATTGCAATTCTCACTTACCATCATTTCCATTGGCATGAAATATCTTTTTCCATCACTTCACTTTAAATTTATATGCAAACCAATGGAACGAAATAGAAAAATCCAGAAATAAACAGTCACATATCTTCAATTAATCTTTAAATAAGAGGCAAGAATATAAAATGTAAAAAAGTCAGTCTCTTCAGTAAGGGGTGCTGAGGAAACTGGATGGAGGCATGAAAATCAGTGAAGCTAGAACATACCCTCCCACCACGCACAAAAGTAAACTCATAGTGGCTTAAAAACTTGAACATAAGACAAGACATCATTAAACTCCTAGAAGAGAATATCAGCTAAACATTCTCTGACATCAACTGTACAAATGTTTTCTTAAGTCAGTCTCCTAAGGCAATAGAAATAACAAAACAAAAAAAAAATGAATGGACCTAATAAAACTTACAAGCTTTTGCACAGCAAAATAAACCATTTTAAAAAGACAATATATGGAATGGGAGAAAATAGTTGCAAATAATGCAGTGAATAAGAGCTTATTCTCCAAAATTTACAAACAACTCATAGAACTTAACAGAAAAAACAAAAAGGAATTGAAAAATGGGCAGAAGATCTGAATGGACATTTCTGCAAAGAAGACATACAGATGACAAACAGGAACGTGAAAAATCCTCAGCATCACTAATTATTAGGGAAATGCAAATCAAAACTACAATTATATACTAACTTACTCTGGTCAGAATGGATATAACTTACAATAAGTCTATAAATAACAAATGCTGGAGAGTGCATGGAGAAAAGGGAACCCTCCTAACTGTTGTTGGGAATGTAGATTGGTACAACCACTATGGAAAACAATATGGAGGTACCTCAAAAAACTAAATATAGAACAACCATATGATCCATCATTCACAATCCTACACATATATATTTGGAACAAACTTCCATTGAAAAAATACATGCACGCTTATGTTAATTGCAGCACTATTCGCAATAGCCAAGACAAGGAGACAATCTAAATGTCCATTGGAGATAATGGATTAAGAAGATGTGGTACCTATACACTATGAAATACTACTAAATCATGAAAAAAGGAAAATAATACCTTTTGCAGCATATGGATGGAACAAGAGATTCTCTCTCATACTAAGTGAAGTAAGTCAGAAAGAGAAAGACAAATACCGTATGATATCACTTATATGTGGAATCTAAAATATAGCATGAATGAACCTAGCTACAGTAAAGAAAGAATCTCATGGACATAGAGAACATACTTATGGATGCCAGTGGGTAGGGGGAGGGAATGGGATGGATTGGGAATTTTTTGCCAGTGGGGAGGAGGAAGGAGTGGGATGGATTGGGAGTTTGTATATTTGGGTCACTTTTCTGTACAGCAGAAGTTGACAGAACATTGTAAATAAACTATAATAAATTGTTTTGAAAGGAAATAAATAAAGTTTAAAAGAAAAATAAAGATAAGACCCAGTCCAGATGGAGGTACTAGACTCAACAGAATCAGTTGAGACTGGGAAGAGTAAGATAATATATCTACTGATAAAGATGAGCTCCTGGATATTAGTCCTGGATGTTAAAGTCATTCTTTTTACATGCTTTTATTTCCTCTTTGAGATAAAGTAAGAGGGCGAGAGAATCTGTTGAAAATAAGGGAAGGATCAAAGATCTGAGAAGAGAAGTGAAAATTTTGAAGAAAAGAGGAATAGGAAAGGGTATTAGCTAATTAAAAAATAAAATGATTGACAGGGGCATTAATAACTCTTCTAAGATTGAAAACTAAGTTTATAGTAGTACCAATATGAACATGCTTATCCATTAAAAAAATTGTTAAGCTCCCTGAGTGTAGGGCCAGAATAAGGAATGTTGTTTCATTTTTACCTTCTATACATCTGAGGATTAGAATTTATTTCAAACTTATTTTATTAATGTTTGTCCTTCTTTTCATGGCACATGCTTTCCAAAAATAATCTGAAAATATATATAGATTGATGATGTTACTTCTGGCTTTACTTTAGACCTCACGAGGGTCATCAGCCAGTGTGATCCCTACTTTCCATTCAAGGAAGCATCATGTCTTACACAAAGAATATAGTAATAGTGCATTTTAAACACTCAAAATTAAATTTAATGGAAAGTATTTAAAACCATCATCAGTTCAAGGGAGCTTCTGAGATCTTCCAGTCAATTCTTGGAGAGATCTTGCTATAGCAATTGGTTGATTCCTTCTTGTTACCATTTATTCATCCACCTATTTATTGAAAGAAAGGAAAGGTATTTATTGAACATGGTTTATGTGCAAAACACTGAGGTGTTTTGAGAATGCAGCATTCATTTCCATCATTTTATATTCAGACACTATAAAGTAATAACTTAACTATATATGATTAATAGATAAGTAGTAACAATTTTAGTTGCATTACAGGCATAATACATAAGTTGCTTTTGTTTTTATCTAATGTAAATTTATTAATGTAATAAATTAACCAATTAAATATTTTTTTGTTATTTAAAGAGTGAAATTTCTGGCCACTTGGAAAACTTTTTATAATAAATTTTCTTATGGTTAGGGAGAATCATTCATTTAGCTATACATCAAATACGTGCATTTCTTTATTAGTGTAAATGTATGATGATATTCTTAGGCATGCACAGATAGGTACACTCATACATATATACATATTCATGCATGTATTTCATATTCTGTCTGAGTTTATCGACTTAAACTTTTAACAAGATATTTTAAAAATAAAGTCATCACGATAAAAATTCAAATAAGAAGGCAAATATTGCTGTTAGCAAAATATTTATCATTAACCTTTCTCTTTTTCCATTCATAGCAACTACTGGCTGCCATGGCAACCCCCACAGACCCACCCCCATCATAGAAGAACTTCTTGGATGAAAAGCACAAGACCTTAGAGACTTCAAATATTTCCTGTACAAAGCAGTCTAAACCCCTTTCCCTAGAGCCAATACCATCCTGTACCTTAGAAGGATGTGCTACAATGTATTTTATTATGTCCTACTTTTCTCGCTATTCGAGCAATTTCTCTCCAGAATAGCAGAAGAGAGAAAACCTCTTATATTTCCTTTTACAGAATAGGCACTCAAGAAATAGGCCTTTGTATTATTATTATTATTATTATTACTCAGCTGATAGGTTCCAAACATAATTTACTTTATATGAATTTAAATAAATTAGGCATTTAATCTCGTTAATTTATTCTGATTGTGCTCTTTCCTTCCTCATGTTCTGATCTAACCGTGGTAACTACCGATGAACCCACAAAAGTACCATTATCAATTCTGCTTTATACCTTTTTTTGTCCTTTACCTGAGACTCCTTCTGCTCCCCAAATACTCAGCCTCCTCTCATTAACCTAGCAATTCTTCTTTTCTTTCAGCTCTCTTGTGAAAGCACTCTCCCTCAGGAAGCCAAGAGCCATAAGAGGTACTACATAACAAATGCTGCCACAGTGTCCTGTGCTGGCCACGGAAATGTCCTTTTTAATTTTTCAATTGCTCTGACACTTCTTTCCTCTATTTTTTTTTTTGATCTTTTTGCCTTTTCTAGGGCCGCTCCCCTGGCATATGGAGGTTCCCAGGCTAGGGGTCTAACAGGAGCTGTAGCTGCAGGCCTTTGCCACAGCCACAGCAACACAGGGTCTGAGTCGCATCTGCAACCTACACCACAGCTCATGACAACGCCCGATCCTTCCCCAATGAGCAAGGCCAAGGATGGAACCCGCAACCTCATGGTTCCTAGCTGGATTTGTTAAACACTGAGCCACGACGGGAACTCTCCTTTCCTCTATTTGTTGCAACTCCAGCGGTATTTCCATGGCCAAAATTCCAACAATTATCACTCTACAAATATTGAATACACGCTGAAAACCAGTTATTATTATCACTTGTTCAGAAGTGAACAAGACTGACAAAATTCGTGCAATAACAAACTTACACTCTACTGCAGGAAGACAAAAAATAAACACATGAAAAAATTAGTAAGATGATTTCAGAAAAGAGTTAATTTTTCCAAAAGAAATAAGGCATGATAATGGGATAAAATCACTGGCAATGTGAAGAATATTTCCCAGAGGATAGTTAGGTAAATTGTCTCACTGGAGGTGATATTTAGCCTGGGACATGATTGATTGGGGAAAAAAATCAAGGAATTACTGGGGGAACACATTCCAGGCAGAGGAAATAACATGTGCAGATACTTGAACAAAGCAATGCAACAGTGGGCATGTGTGGGAGTATACATTTGAGTGTAATGAGTGAGGGGAGGGTGGTGTGAATTGGGCTGAGGGAAGTAGACAGAAGTCACATTCCATTAAGTTTGTAGGTTATGCTGAGAACTAGAAAAAAATCTAAGCCGGGCCAAAATGTGCTCTAAAAAAATTGAAAGTTTTCTCTGATCTTTTCAGATATTGAAAAAATAAACAATGATAATTGTTTTTCATGTAACAGCTCATTGAATAATATTAACAATTCTTTGAAGTAGGGTTTTACAGTTAAAAAAATGAAGCACAGAAAGGCTAAGCAGATCCTCAAAAAACCTGTGGCAAAGAATTGACATAGCCAGAATTTAGATCTTGGTAATCTGATTTCAGAATCCATAATCTTATCCACTGTGAAAGATTTTGTCAAGTGTCATGCTGGAAACCACACTATGGCACAAATAAACTTGGAAGTAATGTTCTGGATTCTTTCAGTAATAGCAATTTGATGAAGATATTACAATGGACTGCGTTAAGTACCAGTGACTGTTTATAGGAAGATATTTTCACTGTCACTAAGATTAAATATTTAATGAGCATCTGTCACCTGAAAAGTTTGAGGCTGAGCACAATAAAGATTAAAATGGACACAACATGGTTTCTGTTCAGCTACCTTGCAGTTTGGTTTGTGGGATAAAGCAACTACATTGTAAAGTACATAAACGTCCCTTATGGATGATATACTGCAGAGAGAAGCAGAGGCCACTGAGATTATTTTACAATGGATGTTCTGAAGACTTGAGTAGGTCTGGAAGAGGAAGAAGAGAATAAAAATGGAAGGCTTACTAGAGAGAGATAAAAGCAAAATGGAAATACATGTGTAGAGGAGTTTTAGGTTGTAATGTGAAAAATGTATTCCACATTATAAAGAGATTCCCAGACAAATGGGCAAAAAAAGAGGCTCTGTTGATTCCTACCCTCAACTTACATCATCACCTTCCTAATGTGTAAGGGAATATCTCAGGATTCGGTATTTGGCTTGGGAGGGTAGCAGGAGTTGGTGTTCTTGAAGCCAAAGTTTGGAGTGTTATTCTTTCTTCCTACTGTAGAGAAGGGTAGAGGGGTGCTTGACAAGATAAGGGAAAGAGGCTCCCTAAAACTCAGGAGGACCTACTAAAAGAGACTAATATCTTTTCAGTTGAACGTCTGATTAGGTTGAAGACTTGTTCATTCACCTGAAACAAACAAGAGAATTCGAGAAAGATAGTAGGACAGAGGGAGTGCACTAGTATGTAACTAGTCTTTGGTTTGTCAAAAATTAATTTTCCATGTGTCAGTTATTGTTGCTGAGGGTGGAACATTCTTACCAGTTTTTTGCCAGGAGTTTGATATCTATATACTTACCCTTAAGTGAAAGATGACTTCTGGGAAAAAAAAAAAAAGACTCAGGGATTAAATGAGTAAATAAGTAAATCAATCAAAAAGACTTTCACTGGAGTTGTTCAAGGAAACTGGCACAGTTACTCATATTGTTAAAATGACCAAACCAATTATACAAGTAAATAAAATGAAAACTAAACAATCTAAATTTGGATATATTATTCTTCTAATGAAATGTTTTGTTTCAGAATTCACAGGAAATTATGATTCCTATTACACTGATGATGTAGGCTATATAATAAAAATTAATAGCTCCATGGGTAATAAGTGAAGTGAAATACAGGCAGATATTAAAAATTTTAAAACAAATCCCAAGACATTTGTTTTATACACCAAAAGATTTAAGAGTTCCCAGTAGGCTTAACCATGAAGGCATTTTGTCTGTGAAGTTTCTCCTGGAGGAGCCAGATCAATCTTTTTGCCAATCTTTCTTTATTCAACATTAGCAACAATAGCAGAACACTATCAGTGTTTACTTTTGTGGTATTAAGATTTACGTATCTTACTAAACAACCACCATTACCATAGATACCTTTAAAATAATCGAATTATTTTATTTTTACTGAGCTCAGGTTTCAGATGAGAAGATGCAAAAAGCAATGAAGCTCCTGAAGTTGACAGACGGTTGGGACTGGAACTCTAATTGGCCAACATGCTTGCCTCTTCCCACTAACAGCTGGGCCTGGACTAGAACAGGTTATTCATCCCGAAAGTCTCATCAACTCCCCTATGCAGCTGTTGCTGTGTTCAAATGCCTCCTATGACAGATGGAAAATAGCATTTCAGGGAGTAGCTGGCGTATTATATGGTAATCTTCCTTGGTGGAAAAGGTCACATATATTAAAAAGATGGTTTCCCTGGGTTATTGAAATTTTTTATTACTGGTATGAAACATTTTTCTTTCTTTCTTTTTTCTTCCAAAGCTTTCTAAGGCCTCCAGGTGGTATATTTAATCACAAATTCTCCTTCTTTGCAATGGAGGGTCATGGTGTTATATGTGCACCAGCTGTTACTGCCACTGCCTAAATAATCTTTCTACAGTATTTACATTTTCTTACATTTCTGCACTTATTGAAAATATACACTTTATGTAAATACAATATAAAATAGTCTATGCCATTTTTTTACCATTTATGAATCACCTTATTTTGTAAACCTCACAGAATTAATCAATTATTACATATATCCATTAAAAATATATGTGGAGTATTAGCAAAGGGAACTGGGAAAAGCCTATGGCAAATAGCAAGGAATGGAAATAATACCTGATGGAAGAGAGTAGAATTTATAATTGTTTTACCTTGATTTGATGTGTGTTTAAGTTTCCAGCCCTGAAAATCATTTGGTAGATGAAAACATTTGATTCCTTTCTAACCTTATGTTTCTTTCTTAACAGTTACTACATATTGTGGATGAGTACTTGCGATTTAAAAATAGTTAATTTTATTTGAAATGTGTGGAGAAAAGATAATGTTTTAGCATAGTATGTTAATCACTCTGGTTTTGAGCTCTGATACAGAAGCAGTAATCACTTGCCATAGAGTCTGGTTCCAAACCAGTCAGAATTCCACTAGTGGGCAAAAAAAAAAAAAAAATTGCTCCCAATAATAGTTATTAATTTAATTATTAGTGTTTTCTGAACTTACTTTTTCTTATATGTTTGAATTCAAGTTTTTCCACTGAAGTCATAGTATATAAAGGTAAAAATGATAAATGTATGTATGATTTGTCAATAAAGATATGAAATGGAATTTATTGACATGATAATTTATTTTTAAAATATACTTTTAGTTTAATATTTTTCTTAAAAAATATAAAACTTTGTCACTGATCTAGTAAGATTTTTAAAGGACATATGGAAGAGATCAAATATTTTACTAAATTTAATTTCCATTTTGACTTTTAGAATGAAGTCAAAATTTATTTATTTATTCACTTAAATATCATGGAATTAATATTCTGATAATGAACCTAAAGATATATGCAACTTTATTTTGAAACAAATGGTTTGAAATAGATGGTTCATTATTTCTAGGTTACCTGCCAAAGTAATGAATAGTCACAGAGTTAAATATAGGTTCTTCAGCCTGCTACAAATAATAAAAATATGCAGTTATGTCATCTTTTAAGGTGCTGTTTTGCTCAATATGATTTCAATAAGAATGTTGGCATGGAATTTGTTTTCTAATTTTATTTCAGATTAAGATTGACTGTTATATTGGACTGAATTTTGTTATTTCCAGTTATTTGTGGTGTTACATTTTATAACTGGAAAACATTTCATCTATATATATGTGTGTGTGTATGTGTGTGTATTTGTATGAGATTTTTCAAATGTGTAAAAGAGTTGTATATTTTGTTAAAAACTTCATTCACATCCCTTTCTACTTCTATTATTTCCAAAGAAAAATGACCTTCCTGTGCTGGTGGAAATAATATCTAACATATCAAAAATAATCCAAAATGGTAACTCAATATCAGTGTACTCTTGAATGTACCTTCATGTGCCACTTCAATATTATATAAAACTCCCATATGACTTTTGATCATGTTTCTTGGTTCTCTCATATTTTATTTGTCCATCTGTCTAGTCCTTAACTAATACCTCAGTGCCAAAACTGCTATAGCTTTACAGAAAGCCTTAACAGAATCCAACATTATCATCATTGTTCTTTTTCTCTTTGTTTCCTTCTTATTAGAATTCAAATATTTATTTTCTATTTTACCTTTATTTTTCCCTATTAATTTTAATATCTCTGTACAACATTCTGTGATTCAAAAGACCATAGAATGATTTCAGGATTTGAATGTATTTGTATTGAAATTACACATTAATTGGGGATAATTTTCAATCTTTATGATGCTAAACCTTCCTGCTAACAAATCCACAATCTTATATGTGATTTAACAAATATAAATAATATGAAAAATAAGATTTTGTTTGTGGAACAGCAGGTTAAGGATCTAGCATTGTCACTACAGCAGATCGGGTCACTGCTGTGGCATGGGTTCAATCCCTGGCTCAGAAATTTCAACATGCCACGGCTGGAGCCAGAAAAATAAGTAAATAAAACAGAAAGGCCAACAACAATGTTACTTAGGTCAGATTTCTTTCACTAAATATTACGTTTATAAAATCAATCTAAATTTTGTTAGTGGTATAGTGGTGAGCATAGCTGCCTTTGGAAATTTATAGTTGCAGATAATTTAATTTTATTAATTTGCACTAAATGTTCCATTGTATTTGTGTACAACAATTTTTTTTATCAAATTCATTGATAATAATAGTTGTGTTGTTTTTAGGGCTCTTTGTTTTTGTTTTTTTCTATTACTGATAATGTCAATATGAATATTTTCTGTGCATGTCTTTTGGTACATATATTCATCCACACATTAAGAAGGCTTCTGGTCATAGACCTAACCATGGAAAAAAAATAATTACTTATTTATTTCCTTGTCTAAGGTATAGGATAATACAAATTTTCTGATTTTTCTAGTGTGAGTTTTGGTAAATTGGTTTTGGTAGAAATTTGTCCATTTAACTTAGATTTACTGGCATATTAATACATTCTTATCTTTATGTTTGTGGGATCTTTTGTGACATACATTTTGTCATTCTTGATATTGTTTATTTGTACTCAGTCTCTTATTTTTTTCACTTTAATCTTGCCTAGACTCTTACAATTTTAACATCTTTAATTTAAAAAAAGCTCATAATTGGATTTAGTCTTTTCTGTTGCATAATTTTCTTCTATTTCACTTATTTCTGTATTTACCTTTATCAGTTCTTCTTTCTTATTTTAATTCAATTTAATATGTACCGTTTTTTGTGGGTATTTTTTGAGATTGCTACTTTGATCATTTAATTTGAATATTTCTACTTTCCTAAAACATTCATATAACGGTGTTACAGGCTTCAAATCTCCTTGAATAGATTAAATCCAAAGGCTCTGGCCAAGTGTCATTGTAATGCCCCTTCCCCCAACTTGACCAGCCTGGGCCTCTCACTCCCTCTTGGAGGATGAATGTCACCCATTCCTCACCTGACCAACATATAACCTGTTCCCCATGCAAATAATGTATCCTTCCCCAGACCAATCAGGAAGTCAAATTGGGTCTCCACTCAGGTCTGCATTGTGGGATATAAAGGCTATTGCACAGTGAGTTGGGCCCTCTTTTTAACATGCACTCTCATGAGCCCTGTCTCCTTCTTTAATAATGTATTTTCACTTTAATACATTTAATAAATTCCACCACTTTCCACCAATGCTTTGCTATGCCAAGACAGAGACCAAGGAAACTCTGACCTTGCCGAGACAGAGACCAGGGAAACTGTGACTGTATCAGTGCTATAAACTCATTCTAAACAAAGCCTTAGATACATCACATGTTGTGATATGTTTTATATTCATTATTTTTATGTTCCAGATATTTTCTAAATTTTCTGTAATATATTTGACCTATTAGCCATTTAACTGTATTTTTTAAAAAATATTTGGGGATTTCCTAGTTATCTTTAAAAACGTAATTTCTAGCTTAATTTCATTTGTTTGGGAGTATGATGTGATTTTGATTCTTTAATATGTTTTGAGAAGTGCTTTGCAGCTTAGCATGAAGTCAATTTCTGTAAATGCTCCAGGTTAATTGGAAGAGAATACAACTTTTTTCAATTGTTATAGCAGCATCTTATATATGTACATTTGACTGATTTTGTTTGTGCAAAATTTCCATATTTTTATTGATATTTTGCCTACTTGTTTCAATTTGCTGAGGGAGACATGTTAAAATATCTCACTACAATTGTAAATTTTTGTTCTACCATGTTTTCTGGGCTGTGTTTTTCAGTAACACAAATTATAAATATAATATCTTCCTGATTAATGTTTTCATCATCACAATATAACTCCGTTTAACAATTTTTAAAAATTTACTACCTACCTTGCCTGATATTATGTCAAGAATAGCTTTCTTCTTCTGTTAATTTCCATTCTATATGGAATTTTACAATTTCTGTATCCTATGTGTAAAGTGTTTCAATTAAAAGTGCTTTAAAAAAAATTTACAATTTCTGTATCCTATGTGCAAAATGTTTCAATTAAAAATACTTTAAAAAATTTACAATTTCTATATCCTATGTGTAAAATGTTTCAATTAAAAGTGCTTTAAAAAAATTCTATCTGACAAGCTTTGTCTTTTTTAATTGGAAAATGTACTGCATTTGCCTATAACTGATTTCGGTAGAGTCCATAATTTCTTCACAATTTTTTTTTCCTTCATCCTTGCTATCCTGCTTGTGAGCTGAATATACGTTCTGCTTCATCAACTTTAGATTTCTCAATTTGTCTTTTGACAATTGGGATGTGAGTACAATTATATCTGCCTCTTGCTCAACTGCTCTCCATGATAGGAGACATCATATTCCAGATAAGATGTGCTCTTTAAGCCAAAGTCTTAGAACAACAAAGTCAGGTAATCCTGAAGCTGATCTACCACAGCCTGCACTACAATTGCTAATAGGGAGTGGCAACAAGGAAGATATATATTTGCAAGCCACAGAAATTTTGAGACTATTTTAGTCTACATATAGCCTAATGAAAACTGACTAATCAAGAAAAGGATAATACAAAATGTATTTGAAAAATGTAAAATATATATCATTGACTTCTGTTGAAGAAAACTGTTACAAGAAACTGAAAAATAAATGTCAACAAATGCTAAGTAGAGCCAAAAGATTTGTTAATTGGAGTTGTTGTGGCTCAGTGGTAATGAACCTAACTAGTAACTATGACGATGCAGGTTTGATCCCTGGTCTCAATCAGTGGGTTAAGGACCCAGTGCTGCCCTGAGCTGTGGTGTAGGTCACAGATGTGGTTCAGATTCTGCAGCCTGTGGCTTTGGTGTAGGCTAGCAGTTGCAGCTCTGATTTGACCCCTAGTCTGGGAACTTCCATATGCAGCAGGAGCAGCCCCCCCAAAAAAAATTGTTAAGATTCTCCAGTGATTACTTAGAAATCAGATGAGTTAAATAACAAAGTTACAGCTTTGTGTAATTGCTGGTAAAATACATGTTAATAACTTTAGTCAGGGGCTGCATTTATTAAGTTACTCTGTGAGAGAAATGAGCTCAACAACAACAAAAAAACAGAATTGTGTATTTACCAGCAGAAATTGAAGAAAAAAGAATGAACCCAGACATTCTGTGTATAACAAGATAAGAACATGATAATTACTCTCCTCTGTTTAAGTGAGGAGATTGATCTATCAAAAGTGAGGTTAATCTAGCAAAAGCTAGAATGAAGGACCTGGCTTTGGAATCAGATAGACCTGTTTTTATAGCTCAGTTCAAACACTAATTAGCACTTATGGTGTGGTATATCAGTTAAGAAAGCCGGTTTATGCATTGGTTAGAAATAACTCCAAAATTTCATAAACTTAAAAGAACACAATTTATTTCTTAGATATGCCATATATTCAACATGAATGAACTGGGAGCTCTGCTAATTGTATTTCTGGTCATAGTCACTTAGGGCTTCAGACTGATGGAGATTCCTGTTTACTGCCCAATTAAATTGAGTTACTGTCCAATACTTCTGTTTGGCAGGAAAAGTGAACATACAAATAAATAAACATTTGAGTAATTTAAAGAAAATAGTATGAACAAAAAGGCAATTAGAACATATTGAGTATAGGCAGTCTTATTCCTGTTTTACTGAGGCCAATGTGAATAATCTAGTAGAGTCTAGTGGCAGTGCTAAATTTCAAGCAGGATTATTAGCACTCAGCTGCAGTGACCTACAATCTAATATTTAATAAATGATTCATAGTCCCTGGCCCTCAGTCAGTTAATAATCTCTAGACTTATTATAATAATGTGAGCCATGTCATGGTTAACTGCCAAAAAACATTTCTAAAGCTTTAAGCTTGCTCTGAAATGCTTGTTTATTTATCAAAATGGTGGTGATTGCTTTTTGTTTTCTTTTGTCAGAGATTATTTTTAAACTTTTATGACAACTTCATCCTAACTTATTCTTAACTGAAAGCTATGAACTACAACTAATAATAACTAATTATAGAATTTTAACATGTGCCCAACCCCTCCAATATATCTTTTATAGGTGATATCATTTAACACTAACAAAAAGCTTTGGGATCTGATATTAGTGTCTTATGTTACAGATGAGAAAAATTGAGGTCAAAAGGTTAAGACATTTATTCAAGTTTGCAAAACTAAAAAGTAGTAAAGTTGGGCATTGAAACCAAGCAGTTTTAACCTAAAGCTATCCTTTTGACTACTGTTGAATTAAAAAAAAAGCACAACCTGGTAGTTTGGAACTAAGTTTTATTTGGGGCAAAATTAAGTTTTAACTGGGAGACAGCAACTTAGGTAGCTCTGAGAAACAGCTCAGAGGAGGTGAGGTGGGTGGTAATAGTATATATAGGAGTTTTTGCAACAAAGGGCAGATGTCAGGAACAAAAGAGGCCTGGGATCACTTAAATCATTCCTTTGAAATGCACCTCAGCTATAGAACTGGGCCAGTATCCTGAGCTGTTTTTAGTTTCCATAGCCCTCAGGGCTCACCTGCTTATCCTTAGAATTTGCTACATTTGCAGATGATTGTGAATTACTGTCTCAAAGAGAGGGGAAATAACATCAACATATATGATAAAAGTGAGTGGGGAGGTGCATGCAGGCATGCACACATGTTTTAATGTTTTTCTAGATATAAGGAAATGCAACGATTGGGCACCAAAAAAACTTCTCCTAAAAATATCTACCTGAAGACCTGTTCTTTCAGTTTCACAGAGTGCCTCAATCCTGATCTCCACCCTGTGGGTAGGCAGCTGCAGTGGCTCATCCTTTAACACAGAGGCTATGGCAAGTGCCAAACTTCAGCTCACACTTCTAGGCTGTGTAACTTCTTTTAAAGTTGGAGAGCTGATTTTTGGTTCAATTTTTAATCAGTTCTCATCTATTACCCTTTCAGAGATTCTGACTTCCCATTTGTCCTGCAAGTTTAGAAATTCTAGGAGTATTCCTTTAAAAACAAATTCTCACATTTTATTTTTTTTTTCATGTAACTGAGGACCACAACCCCAGTAGAGAACATATTTTTTTTCTAAGTGTCTCTCCCTTTTTCTCTTTTTAACATACTTTATTTTCACATGAGATCTCTCCAAAGAAGGCTTGAGTCTGGCCTGAGAATACAATCATGCTTTTTTTGAGATCTCTGAGTCCCTCAGTTTCTTCATGGATGATATCCTTAATGGTTTAGTGACTGAAATCTGCAAGCAAAAGTCCATGCCATCCTTGATAGAAAAGAAACTGAAAAGGAAAGACAGCCTGTGGAAGAAGTTAAAAGGCTAACTGAAGAAGAGAGAAAACATGACATTATATCCTTGCTTCTAACTCCCTTACTCTCACTCTGAATATTTTCAGTTGAACAATTCTAAATATTGTATTGTGCTTTAATACTCTCGCAATAACTGCCTAAGATAAAAGCAAAATCTGCATAACTGTACCTCTTGAGATAGTTTTGTTTTGCTTTTAACAGTTGGATGGATTTTGTCCATCACCAGATATGCTGCTTAGTTTTACAATATATTGCTAAATAAAATTGACATTCCAATTGCCTCATTTCCCTTTAAAGAGTCTAGCTTCATTTGGTATGCTGTCTGGTTATAGAGGAAATATTCAAAAGTGCAGACAATGATAAAAGGCTCAAAGGAGCTGCCTTTGCCTGATAAGACACCAGTTGTTTGCATTTCAGGAATCTCAGTAAATAATAGAGAAACTCAGAAAGCATTTCAGAGCAGGAGTCTACATCCTGGTCTTTCCTTAAGTGTAAGAGTCATGCTACTTTTTCTTGAATGCTCCAGAGATGAACCTTAGAAGAATTATTAATAATAGGAACTGGTGGTGGGTCATTGGAGGGCTGCAATTAAATATTCCCATATTTACAGTGCTCTGCCCCATTAGGCTTGGCAAAATTATCACAGTTGAAATCACTGGACTGTGGCAAAGGGATATTGTCTTTGTAGCAGGAAGAAAGAGGCTTCCATGAATTTGATAGTTCATATACTCATAAAAGAACATCCTCTACCCTGTCAGTGAAGATTTCCTTTTAGGACCAAATAAACTGAATTAGGACCACCTGCAAGGCAAGAGGCTTGTTGATTCCAGAGAATCTGTGTTCCCTTTAAGTTGCCAAAATATCCTGTCCCTTCTTATTCAAATGAAAAAACACTACAAATTTGAGGGATTATTTTTTCTTGTTTGTTTTACAATGGATCACTGCTTAGAAAGAAATTGCCCTTATACTCATTTATCCCAACACATAAATTGGTGTATTCAAATTCAAACTCAGAAATCACCATACTAGAAAGAATAGTTCTGAATGTTTAGTAGGCAAGAGTTCAAACAAAGAAACAAACAAACATAAGGAACACACATCAATGCATGACATGGAATCCACCAGATCATTCTTTATGGGTTGGAGGCTGTTTTTATTATAAATTAGAGCAAAGGAATGATGAAGGGCATAATCATCACTAAATGTTCAAGCACTTATTCTGTTATTCACAATGTCTCTGGCACTGACTAATCTCTGAGAAGGCAGGAATGAAAGGTAGTTTAACACTTCCTGGAAGATTCACTTGTGGAAGAACAAAGGGATTATAAATTTGAAGATAAAACACAGACAAAGGAGAAGGAATACAGATTATCATTTGTCAAC
This sequence comes from Catagonus wagneri, assembly GCA_004024745.2. Taxonomy (NCBI): domain Eukaryota; kingdom Metazoa; phylum Chordata; class Mammalia; order Artiodactyla; family Tayassuidae; genus Catagonus; species Catagonus wagneri. The sequence continues at coordinate 1,806,506 of PVHT021183607.1, forward strand.
TGCCGGCCTAAAATCCCAGCCTTTCAGAACATTGTACTTATTCATCCTTTTATTGTTTGGGGCCAGAACCTTTCTCAAACCCAGGTAGATTTCACAGCTCTTGTTCTAAACCCTGAGATCAAGGCAGTCAGCATACATTTACTAACTTGTTAACGGCTGCCACTCTGTCTTTTTGGATTTTTCTCAATCCTTATCTTTTTGGAGTAGGGCACAACAGTTTTCTCCATCTCATGGTACCTCTGAAATCAAATCTGCTGTATATTTTCATTCTAAGGCATTCATAAGTGAGGGAAAAAAATTCAAAATATTGAGAAAATAACAAATGTGTAGATGATATAAAAATAGCAAGATACTTATAGCCATAGAACTGGCCATTGCTCCCTCCTTTCCTTGGTTCTGAATGTTCAATATTCTGCTTTTATCTTGCTAAAATGGATTAGTACATTAGTTTCCTCCCTCAGCAACACTTGACCCCTGGAATTCTTCTAAGCCTGGGAGGTCTCTGTGAATACTTTATTCCATCAGATTTTTCTGTTATAGGCTTTAAGATCCTTCAAGGAGATTAAACCCAAAAACCTATGGCCCAGTCTCATTGTAATGCCCTTTCCCCCACCTTGCTCAGCCTGGGCTGCTCACTCCATGCTAGAGAAGAAATGTCACCCATTTATCACCAGGTCACCATATAACTTGTTCTCTATGCAAATAAAATATCCTGCCCAAGACCAATCAGAAGATCAAATTAGGTCTCCACTCAGGTCAAATTGTAGGGTATAAAGACTTCTGCAGAGTGATTTGGACCCTCTCTTTTTAACCTGCATGCATAGGAGTTCTCTCCCTCTTGGAAAATGTACTTTCACTTTAATAAATTGTAAAATGTCTGCCATTCCAATGCTTTGTTACTGTGAGACAGAGACAGAGGAAACTGTGACGATATCAGTTCTATCTGTTAGAAGATGCAGTCTAGGAAACAGAGTAGTTTCATATGATGAACCTAATCTTTGAAAACCTGATGTCTATCCTATCTATAAATAATACTAGTGTTTATCATATTTCCTTACAGAACTAATCCTATCTATAAATAATAGTAGTGTTTATCATATTTCCTTACAGAACTAAGTCTTTTACATTTTATTTTACTGTCAGCTTCCCTGCTTCTGGCTCTAGAGTTTTCTATCTCATTTCTCTCTTGCTTCTTCTCTTTATACTTTTTGGTCCTTATAAATAATTTATGTGGTTTAGAAATCTTTAGAGAGGTTTAGAATAGGGAACAGTTACCAAGTCCAACCACTTCATTCTATAGAAGGAAGAAGTTCTGTAAATTATCACTCAGGGAAGCTGCATGAATTTGAAATAGTTGTCACCATCAGACATAAAGTCATTCTTCAGATACACTTAAAACAATCTTCCTTCTAAAAGACTAGACCAAAGGAAATGTTCCAGAAGAATAAAACTTAGGTATTTCTTCTCAGAAAGTATGGAATGATTCTTTTTGGTATGAATCTTAAATTCCAGGATATCATATATTTTCACTGGCCCTGAAAACTTCTAAGCAGACTTAAGATATCTCAGTTCATCTCAAAGCTTAGAGCAGAAAATCACAATGCCCATATTATCAAGAGGTCAAAAAACTGTGAAAAAATAAGTATTCATGTCCATTGTAGATAAATATGTAATTATTCAACATAATTTATCATATAGTGACTAAACATGTGATATGTTTCAAACACGTGCTATGTTTCAAACACTTTTCTGCATACCACACTTTTCTGTAAATAGGGTGTGTGCACATGAGTGTGTGTGCATGCATATGTGTGTGTGTCTGTGTGTCTGAAATTAATGAGCACTATGCATTTATCTGTTTTTTGGTATTGTTCTTTAATTTATCTTGTGGGTCTCCATGAAAAAATAATTTGTTAAAGCAGATAGAGAAGGCAGTCTAAAATATTACATTTTGTGTTCTGTAGGAAATATTTGAGCCTGGAAACTTGTGTAGAAAATGCCAGTAAAAAAAAATGGGCAGTTGAGCCAAACATTATTAACATCACACTCAGATATGCAAAGAACAGGTAACTATGTTATATCTCTACGACTTAACTGTTATTTCTCGTGAATTACTGACTGATGTGTAGCTGGGGGCAAGAGGGATGAAGTTTTAGTTTAGTCCAATTCTGTCTCTAAAACAAAAACACATATACACACATATTTGTATAACTGTAACCTTTCAAATATTAGTATGAATAATTAAATATTATGGAAAATAAAGTACACCAGTAAATAAATCAATTGTTCACTCTATAAAAAACAGATGTTAAATTTTAATGTTAACATCAGTGTGATTTGCATCCCATTTAAACAAAATCCATATTAATTAGCCTTTGTATCTTAAAAGTGAAATAATTAAAATTTAAATAATTTATTAAAATAATAGTGTTTTAAGCAATCATATAGATCATGATGGCCTAGTTCCTTCTATAGATGAGAACACTGAGAGACAGAAAAAAGAAAAGGCTCTAAGTATATGAAGCCAATCAGATCCTTTGACCCTCAATCTAGCCTTCATTTTAGTGCTTTTTACTGCCCTTCGGAGATGCAATAGGCAAAAAATAGGAAAGTACAGTGGTTCACTTGTATATTTGATATTTTCCTATCTCTCAGGGAGGAGATAGGTGACAAGTTCATGCTTGTGGGATGTTAGAAACTCCAGACACTTTTAATTAGAATAACTTAAGGTTGTTATATCTCCCAGTTTTAGCAAAAAACATTTCAAAAGAATAATTTTTTTTCTATGTACCTAGCATACCATTAAGATCACATAAAAAATTTAATCTTCTGACTTGCTGCAATCAGGTCTTCATCCAGCTTTCTCTAGAGGTTAATTAAAACTAGCTAATAAGGAGTTCTCATTGTGGTTTAGCAATAATGAATCCAACTAGTATCCATGAGGATGCATGCTCAATCCCTGACACTGCTCAGTGGGTTAAAGGATCTGGCGTCTCTGAGCTGCAGTGTAGTAGCAGACATGGCTTGGATCCTGTGTTCCTCTGGCTGTGGCATAGGCCAGGAGCTGGAGTTCCAATTTGACCCCTAGCCTGGGAACTTCCACATGTTGCAGGTGCAGCCATAAAAAATAAATAAATTAATTAATTAATAAATAAATAGTCTATGACTAGCAAATAAAATAAATACCTAGGAGTGCAATTTCTGTACCATATGGTAGTTTCAAATTTATTTTGCCGAGGAATCTCCATACTGTTATCTATAGTGACTGCACCATTTATACTCTTACCGACAGAGAGTGAGGGTTCCCTTTTTTCTATATCTTTGCCAACATTTGTTATTTGTGGGCTTTTTGTTGATAGCCATTCTGGTAGGTATGAGGTATGGTTTTGATTTGTGTTTCCATGAGGATTAGTGGTGATGAAAATCTTCTCATGTGCCTGTTGGGCATCTGTAGGCCTTCTCTGGAAAAATATCCATTCAGGTCTTCTGCCCATCTTTTAATTGTGTTGTTTGTTTTCACTTAATATTTTTGAACTCCTATAGTATGTATTAGCATTTTTTTTATTAACTCCTCAGTAATCAGACAATAAGCCAAACATTTAATACATACATTAATAGGAGAATTTATGAGCACTGAATTGCAGAGACTCTCCCTAAGGACTGAAGAATCTGAGCCCCACACTGTGCTCCCCTGCTTGGGAGTTTTGCAGCCGGAAGGCATAACTCATAAGAAAGAGGGTCCAAATAAATGAAATCAGAAAAGAAAAAGAAATTACAACCAATGAGAAAGAAATTCAGAGAATTATGAGCTTACTACAAACAAGTATATGATCATAAAATGGACATATTCCAAGAAATGTACTATCTCCCAAGATTGAACCAGGAAGAAATAGAAAATATGAACAGACCAATTACCAGTAATGAAACTGAATAAATGATTTAAAAATTTCCAACAAACAAAGTCCAGGCAATTTACCAAACATTTAGAGAAGATTTAAAATCTGTCTTTGTTCAAACTATCTCAAGAAAATTGCAGAGGAAGGAATGCTTCCAAACACATTCTGAGGTTAGCATAAATCTGATACCAAAACCAGATAGAAGCATCACAAAAAAAAAGAAAATTACAGGTCAATATCACAGATAAACATAGATCCCCAAACCCACAACAATATGTTGGCAAACCAAATTTAAAAGTAATTAAAAGGATCAGACTCACAGACATAGAAAACAAAGTTTTGGCAACCAAAGAAGAAATGTGGGGAAAAAGGCATAAATTAGAAGTTTGGGATTAGCAGATCAAACTACTAAATATAAACTAGATAAATAACAAGATCCTATAGTATGGCACAGGAAATAATAGAATTTGGGACCTTCAGATGTTCCCACTCTGGCTCAGTGGGTTATAAACCTATTATCCATGACTTCTAGAAGTCATGCAGCCAGAGATTCTTGGGTTAAGCAAAATAAAGACAGTTTTTTTTTTTTTTCCTATTTAAAAGATGGATAGAATGGGAATCCCTTTATTTTTTTTGGGGGGGGGAGGAAGAGGAGTGGTTTCTACTCTGGAAAGGAAGGTTAAAAATGCAGATTCTTTCAATAAAACTTCACCCTGGTAGGTACCACTGCTAAAATCTCATGCTCTGAAAGTGAATGAAGTCTTAAGAGGATAAAAGGCATATTAAAGTCCACTGAGAGGCAGGTAATTTGCTGCCTATGTATCATTTCTTATTCAGGTCAGTGAACATCAATTCAAAGTCCAAAAAAAAAAAGAGAAACTTTCCCACTGATATTATAGTATCTGTAACCTTATTAAATGCCCTATAATTAAACAGATGCTCAACAATGCCATTTTCCCAGTGTAGTAGGATAGTCAATAAGCTTGAAAACCAATGCCCTTGTGATGCAGATATTTGATTAGTTCTAATTATTCAAGGAAACAAAATCTAAAAGTTTTTTGATGAATATCATTTAAGTGTTTAAGCAGGCATATTCCAGGGTATAAGTAATAGAACAGAACATAAAATGAAAGATATCAGTTTTAAATACAGTGTATTTTAATTGTTTCAAACTCCACTCAAGTATAAGATAGCAAATTTAAGACTTCAGAGAGAAACTAAGGGTTACATATTATGCAAAAGAGATAAAGACAGTTCTGATTGGGAAAGAATTATTCATTTTTAGGTTGTCCTTTCTAAAAGTCAATCTTAAGTGTGTACATTTAAAGAGAGAGTTTATTCAAGCCTCTGAAGGATTCTTCAGTTATTCTGGTATTCACTTTGGTAAAAGTAGCCCTCAACTTGATCCTGTGCGCTTAAAAGTGTTTTATATTTGAAGAGACTAAAAACCCTGAAAAGCATACCCAGAGTCAAGGCAGAAATAGAAAAGAGAATAGAAGAAAAATAAGGTCAAAAGTCTGGAGCTGGATTAATAGGATTAGTGTTAAGATCATAAAAGTTATAAAAGTTTGATGAGAAGGCAAATAACTGTGGGGGAAATGGAAGCAAAGCAGCTTTATTATGGAAGAAGAATTAACTCCAAGAGAGTAGAGAAAACGATTGGAATAACACAAAAATGAATTAAAAATGGCAAAATCAAATCTTATCACTTCTGTGTTCAAAACTACTAAAGGTTTCTCATAACTGCAAAGCTTTAATACAGATCCCAAACTCCTGCATAAACTATCCCTACACCATCTCTCTAAGTTGTCGCCCAGCCCTTTGAGTCTACTTAGTGAGCACAGATCTGGCATTATACTAACTGATTTCAACTCATCATTCCTTTACTTTCTATGCTGTTGAGGTTACTTTAGTTTTGAATAGCAGAATATCCAACTCAGATGAACTTCAACCATAAAACAGCTTTGTCACCTCACATAAAACAAAGAATAAGGTAGGAGGTCTCCAGTTCAGTATTTCACAAGTGTCTTGAAGGACCCACATTCTTCTGAATTTTTGCTCTGTCATCCTTCATGCTTGACTGCCTTACTCACGGCTGAATGACAGCTGTGGTAGTACATCTCCCCATATATACATCCATAGGAAAGAAAAGGTAGCATCCCTTCTCTTTTACGTAAGACCTAAAAAATATTCCAAGAAAGATCTCAGACTTATCTTCTCATCTTATTGATCAGAATGATGCCCCATGTGATTGATGTAGGGGATGCAATTACCATGATTGGTTTAGAAAAAGCAAGATTTTACCTCCTGTCCAACTTTTCCTAAAGGGCCTAGCCTTTTGTTCTATGACAAAATCAGAGTTCTCTGCTGATTTGGGGTCTGCTGCTGGGCAAAACAGTAGAGAGTAGACATTTAAGCAATGGCTGCAACACTGTCTATTTGCCAGGCAGTTCTGTGCTAGCCAGGTTGTGTCCATGAGAATTAAAGATGTAAAACCTTATTTGAAATGTAGGGACTTGTAATATTGGTACCTTTTATTGTAAACCTTTCCTATTTTCCTTTGTGTGTGTATATTAAGACATTTCTACAAGGAATATCATCTAGGCTATATTTTTATATCTTACGTTTGTCTCTTCTTAGATCCAGAACTGCAAAGAACTATCCTAGAATTCAAAAATTTACCTATGATCATTTACCATTGTAAAAATATACTGCGTTGCTAAAACACAGAAAACAAGTAATATCTATCTTGTGCCATTTTTCAAAATAAAAAAGAAAATTTGCGATTTTGTTGTTCTCTCCATTTTTAGCAATTAGTGTTTATATTAAATATTCACAAACTTGATATAGGATAAACAAGACATTCACTATTGTGCAAAGAGAAAGATGAATGTGTTGTTATTTATATACCTCATTATATACAGAAGATGTGTCCTTGCAAAGGGTATGTGTAATTTCACCTGTATAAGCTTATAAAAGATTCCCTTTGAAGTACATTGTGTATGCATGTATATATACAAAATGTATAGTGTTATGATATTTTATGTGTAATTTAAAATTTTATATTGTTTCCACTAAATTAGTTCATAAACATGATTTTTAATGACCACAGCATAATGCATCATGTTTCATACCGTATATTACTTAATTCACCTAATTACACACATTTAATTTGTTTCTAGGTTTTCAATATTATGAATATCATGGTGATGGCACATTTATACATGACTTTTTTTGTCTGCCTTTAAAATTATTCCTTTAAGACTGTTGAATAAATTGGTAAATGCACCAAATTGAGTTTCAGTAAACTTATATCAATTTACACTCCACCAAAAGTGCTAACAATGTATTTCTGTTATAAGTACAGTTAGAACTTACTAAAGTAAGATAAAAAAAATTCTTTAAAAATTATTTTTCTTTTTAATACTTTTCTAATCAGATTAAAATGTTTCTGATTCTCTTTATCATTTTGCTCTCACAGGAAGATTAAATTTCCTAAATTTCTAAAGTCAATGGCGTAGCCCAAGAGCTGAAGTTCACATGAATACAGATACAGATTTACACAGAATTTTACTCTTTGACTGAATTTTTTCTGGTCCTCAGATGAAACTCCATTTAACTCCTCTCTTCCATCACCAGCCATTCCCTCCTTCCCTGTTAAGTCAGGCTACCATACACCCCTATTTTCATGCATAGCAGATCTTCATGCCTTTCAGACTATGCTGCCTGAATGTTCCTTAGATCATCAAAGATATCATGTCTGAGATCAGACGTGGAGAAAAATACTGGGTCCCCAAAATATTCTATTTTTTTTAATTAACAATGTCTACACAAATCATGATACATAGCCAGACAAATAAAAAGATATCCAAGGTTCATCCTCAAACTTGCTATCTTCTAGCAAGTATATTGGCTCCCCTTTTTCTCTATCTACCAGACCTATTTATTCTTGCTTCTTTGTTCTTTATTCTTGCTTAATCTTTAGCCTCTCAGTAGCCCTAAATCCCAAACTCTTAACCTAATGCTCAGATAAAATACAGACAAGTTGTCTAGGTGTCTAAGTAGTCTCCTAGGCAGCACCTGAGGGACAGGCATACAATGAGTATTCTCTGAAATTTAAGAAAAACCTTTCTATTTTTAATAAACATGTCTTTATTATGGATAAATAATATAAAAGAAAATAAAATCATCTATAATCCTGTCATCACAGATAACAACAGTTTGGTATATAATCTCTAAATCTATATTTTGAAATATCTTTTATTATTTCTTTATAAAAATGAGATTATAACCAGGGATACTTTTTATGAATGCCTGTTTTCCCTAATAATATATGGTTAATTAATTTCATGTACATTCTAATATTTTAATAGCTTTCCAGTATCCTATAATTTAGATATAATGTTATTTATCTAAAACAAATTTCTGGGGAGTTCCCATCGTGGCACAGCAGAAATGAATCTGACTAGGAATCATGAAGTTGCAGGTTAGATCCCTGGTCTTGCTCACTGGGTTAAGGATCTGGCATTGCTGTGAGCTGTGGTATAGATCACAGACTTGGCTCAGATCTGGCATTGCTGTGGCTGTGGTGTAGGCCAGCAGGTGTAGCAACGATTAGACCCCTAGCCTGGGAACCTCCCTAAAAAAAAATAAAATAAAAATAAATAAATAAATAAATAAATAAATAAATAAAATTTCTACTGTTGGCTACTTAACCATATGTCAATATTTTACAATTACAAAAGAGTTCATTTGAACAGGATGCCATTTTTAACTGAATGGCAGTGAGGACTGGTGAAGGGAAACTTGCAGGGCCTCAGGAAAACTGAACTCTTGTCATGGCTCTGCCCCTCACCACATGAACAGCTTTAGGAAGACACTGAAACTCAGTGGTCTTCAACTATCTGCTCTGTGAAATAAAATGTATGATTAAATAATCTAAGGTACCTATAATGCAAAGATGATAATTTGATATTGGGGAAAATATTTATATGCTTTATGGGATCTTTGGTTGATCCCATTTTCTTGATCCTATGCTCCTCTAGATACCTAGATCTCAAGAAAGTGCTTGTATTAGTTTCTTATAGCTGTTGTAACAAATTACAACAAACTCAGTAGCTTAAAATAACAGAAATATATTGCCTATCAGTTCTGGGGTTTATAAATTCAAAATCCAAGTAGTAGCAAAACCAGACTCCCTCCAACTTCTCTAGCAAAGAATTATAAATTGCCTCTTCCAGCTTCTGGTTTGCTTGTCAAATTAATCTCTGCTTCCCTGGTCACTATGCTTTCTCCTTCTGCCATCTCAAAACTCCCTGTGCCTCTCTTCTGAAAGGATACACATGATTGCTGTTAAAGCCAACCCAGATCATATAGGATAAGCTTATATTTTTAAGATCCTTAACTTAATTACATATATATATATATATTATCACATGTGGTAGTATGGACAGAATGTATGTGTCTCCACAAAACTTACATGTTGAAATCCTAATCCTCAATGTGATGGTATTAAGAAGTGAGACATTTGGGAGGTAATAAAGTCATCGAGGTGGAGCCTTCATGAGTAGGATTAATGTCTTTATAGGAAGAAATGTAAACTTGCTTTCTCTCCCTCTGCTCTCTGTTATATAAAGATATGAGAAGTGGGTCATCAATAGCATTATTACACACTGGATCTGCCAGTACCTTGACCTAGGACTTCACAGAAGCATGATAAATAAATTTCTTTTTTTGCAAGTTTGTCTTTTTTTAGGGCTGCACCCACAGCATATAGAAGTTCCCAGGTTGGGTCAAATCAGAGCTGCAGCTGCTGGTCTACTCCACAGCCACTCCAAATGCAAGATACATCTGTGACCCTTACCACAGCTCAAGGGCAATGCCAGATCCTTAATGCACTGAGTAAGGCCAGGGATCAAACTCATATCTTCATGGATACTAGTCAGGTTTGTTACTGCTGAGCCACAATGAGAACTCAGAGAAATAAGTATCTGTTGTTTAAGCCACCCTGCATACTGCATTCTGTCATGATAATTAAAACTGACTAAGACATATGGTAATATTCACCTTTGTATATAAAGTAACACTCACAGGTTCAGGAATTAGTGCTATATCTTTTTGGAGCCCACCATTTAGCCCAGCAAACTACTCAATATAAAAGATTTCTCTCTGAGCTCTCTTCCACACCCAGAGCCAATTGCTTACATCCAGGCACAAACAAAATTAACCCTGATAGGAATACATAAGTTAGAACTTGCAAAGCAAATGATTTATTTAATTTAAAAATTTGCATTTAAGTATTCACCCTTGATAAGGACTTCCATGTGTTTACAAAACTACCAATAGGCTGAGAGTTATTTGGAAAGTGAGCAGTGGAATGGAGCAAAGAATGAACTTCAGAACTTGGAAAGGCCACTCTGAAAACGTGAGGCCCTTTTGAAAGATGTAGGGAAACCTCCATAAAAATATAGCATGAAGAAAATGGATTGAAGTAGACAAAACCAATAGCAAAAGTACAAGAGGCTCTTGCATGAAGTAAATAGATAAATGAGAGGCAACAAAACCATGCAAGACATGAAAGAGATAGAAATGAAAAGAATATTGGAGATTGGCTAAGAGTGAGAACAGTTGGTCTCTCAATTCATCTGTTTTAAAAGTAGTTCCTAGGAGTTCCCACTGTGGCTCAGTGGTAACGAACCCGAATGGTACCCATGAGGTTGTGGGTTTGATCCCTGGTCCTGGTCAGTGGATTAAGGATCTGGCATTGCAGTGAACTGCAGTGTATGTCACAGGGTTGGCTTGGATCAAGGGGTTGCTATTGCTATAGCATAAGGCCAGCAACTGCAGCTCCAATTCAACCCCTATCCTGGGAAATTCCATATGCCACAGGTGCTGCCCTTAAAATAAATAAATAAATACATAAATAATAATCTGATGTTAATTTCCTTTCACATGGGCAATTTAACATGACATTTAGAAAGTCTCCATACATAATCATAACAGCTATGTCTTGTTCTGCCACAAGGCAGGATGCTTATTTGTTAGTCAATTATCCATCCCACAATCCATTTGGCATCCTGATGCAAGCAGTGTCCTGTGAAGCCCTCAGAGGCCCCTGGCAAATAACAGCAGCTGGCAGTGACACGATTGAGTATGCATGGAGTGACTCACAAAAAGAAACAATAACAGTAGTTTAGCAAGAACAGATACAGATAGGCACACCAACATCTTGCTCCAAGCCATTTGGTTTCCTTTACCCCTTGTGAAGGTGAATGTTGTTATATTTAGGGTAATATGAGCCAAAGGCTAGAATGAGGTCTAGAAACACATCCAAAAGGAGAATTTTCTTCATTCCTTTGAGGAAATACAAAAGTTCCTACTGTCAACACCAAAGATGGAGTTATTCATATATTATGTTTGATTTTTAACTCTTCCTCATCCTCAGGAGAAAAGAGTCAATGGACAATAGACTATTAAAAGTATTAACAGAAATATATGTCAATGGAACAGGACAGAAAGCCCAGAAATAAATCCAACACTTACAGGAAATTAATCTATGACAAAGGAGGCAAGAACATAGAGTGGAAGAAAGGTAGTTTCTTCAAATAAATGGTGCTGGTAAAACTGGACAACGACATGTAAGAGAATGAGATTAGAACATTGTCTGACACCACACAAAAAAATAAACTCAAAATGGATTATATATCTAAATGCAAGGTAAGATATTATAAAACTCCTAGAGGAAAATGTAGGAATGATGCTTTTGGACATAAATCACACCAACACCTTGTTTGATCCACCTCTTAGAATAAACACAATAAAAACACAATTAAGCCAATGGGACATATTAAACTCAAAAGCCTCTGCACAGCAAAGGAAACCACTAAAAAAGGAAAAAGTAACCAACAGAATGGGAGAAGATTTTTGCAAATGACTCAGCCTCAAAGATATAATCTCTGAAATATAAAATATATAGAAATAGCCCATACAACTCAACGACAAAAAAACACAAATTGAAAAATTTGCATAAGACCTAAATAAACATTTCTCCAAACAACACATACAGATAGTCAGCAGGCACATGAAAAAATGTTCAACATCACTAATTATTAGAGAAATACAAATCAAAAAACAATGAGGTAACCTCATACCTATCAAGATGGCCATCATTAACAAGTCAACAAACAACAAATGCTGGCGAGGATGTGGACAAAAGGGAACCCTCCTTCACTGATGGTGGGAATGTAAATTGGTACAACCACTTTGGAAAACAGTATGGAGGTAACTCATACATCTAAATATTGAACTACCATATGATCCAGCAATCCCACTCCTGGGCATATATCTGGAAAATGCTTTCACTGAAAAAGATATGTGCACCCTCATGTTCATCACAGCATTATTTGCTATAGTCAAGACATGGAAACAATGTAAATGACCAATGACAGCTGAATGGATTAGGAAGATGTGGTACATATATACAATTGAATACTACTTGGCTATAAAAAAGGACAAAATAATGCCATTTGTAGAAACATGGATGGAACTAGAGACTCTCATACTGAGTGATGTAAGTCAGAAAAAGACAGACACCATATGATATCACTTATATCTGAAGTCTAAAATATGGCACAAATAATTTATCTACAAAACAGAAAAGATCATGATCATGTAGGACAGACTTGTGTTTGCCAGGAGGTAGGGAAGGGAGTGGGATGGATTGGGAATCTTGGGTTAGTAGATGAAAACTGTTGCATTTGGAGTGGTTGGACAATTGGATCTTGCTGTATAGCATGGGGAACTACATATCTAATCACTTGTGATGAAACATGATGGAGGATAATGGGAGAAAATATATACATATATACACACACACATATATGACTAGGTCACTTTTCTGTGCAACAGAAATTGACAGAACATTGTAAATCAATCACAATTAAAATAAAAAATAGACTTAAAATTATTATAGCTGGGAGATATTAGAGAAAATCAAAGATGACTTCCTTTTTAATAAAGATGATATTTGAATATTTGCATAGAGTCACAAATTTAGTGAGGGCCAATGTTATGACTTGAATCTAGGTTCTTTCATTATAAACACATTGTCTTTTCTAGTACTATAGACTTTCTTCGTTTTACCCAGTAATTAAGCTAATTAGAGGCCTGCAGTTAGCCTTAGATTACTTGTTAAGAGATGCAAGATCTATTCTCAGGTATATCGGTAACTGAATTTGTCATAATGAAAACACTTTTATTCTTTTGGGCTTTAATTTCTTTATTTTAAAAATATGAACAGTAAACTCTACCAACCACTCTATTGTGAGAAACAAATGAGGTTAAAAAATAATAAAAAAGTTATTTCATTATGGAGAATTTGGGATTTTTTTCCTTAAATTCATGTAAATTAATAGGAAATAATATGTGAATGCTGAAATAGGATGTCAGTTTCAGGTGGTTAAGAAATGGGCAGGAATGCGGAGAAAATATTATTACTACAAAGGAAAGATGCAGTCAGGATGGAGATTTTGACAAGATTCATTTGGACATTCTAATTGTTATGAATAATAATCCCTTATAATCAAGTTTGGTGGAGGGAGGAATCAAAGAGAGAAGTGTCTTTAAAGGGTGTAGAAAGATCAAGAGCAAAAGAGAAAGGAAAAAATACTAGCGGAATTGCAAGAAAAATACTCATTTTTTAAAAAATTCTGAATCTAATAAAACAATGGACCTACATTATAGCCTGAAATATATGTTAGATGCACAAACAGATCTGGGAGAATGATTAGAAATCCTAAGAAGAAAGTAAGGCAGAATCTGTCTGCATTTTGATGTAGACGTTGAAGAAAAAAAGATGCTAATGTTTTTATAAAACAGGAGTTTAAAAAAAATCTTTTGAGGTCTCTATTATTTTTGAGCCTAATGAAACTATAGTCTCACAAAAAAAATATACAGAGTTTTTCCTAGGGGGTCCTTGTATATGTACCTACATTTACATGTACACATATCTATATGTAACTCATTTAACTACATTAAAATTATAGCTACAGACTTGTACATGCACGTGTACAATTTCATGGAGTTCATGGAATCCCAAATTTGGTCTGTAGAATGCTAGCCAAAATATTTCTATCTTTCTCTAGAGATTCACTGGAAACTTTGTTTTCATGATTTGGTGGTAATTTAAGTAGCAGAGAAGATAAATTCTAAAACAGGGAATGAATGTTTAATATTATGGCATAACATAGCATAACAAAATAGCAGTTTAACTACAAGTACAAGTTAGTTCTATGATAAAAAGATAAGCTTCTAACAGTTCTCTTCAGTTATAATAGAGTACATCTTATCCCCTGTGATAGTTGGTAAGTCAAGTGAAAAAGGTGGGTCAAACAAGATAGTTTTAAATTAAAACTCATATAGAGCTAAACATATATTTTAATTTATATATATAAACACACATATGCTCATATATATATCTACCTGTCTTTTTCTATCCATTCTATAATTTAATTTTGTCATTATTATATAAAGGAAAAAAATGAATTTTTCATATTCAAGTTGTTTGAGTTTTGAATTGAGAATATGTCAGCTTTAATATAAGAAGACCTGAGTAGCATTCCTGGACTAAACACTCAGAAGCTAAGTTTTTTTTTATTTCAGTGAAGTTTCTTAAATTATATGAGTCTTACTTCCTGAGTCTTTATGGACTGTTATTAGCATTGAATGAAGTATACATATACACTATTTAATAAAATGGGAACTATATGATAGGTCCTCAGTACATATTTTTATCATTATTACAGTAATAATAATAACAATAGCTATGAATGTGAATAAGTGGACTGGGATTGCGTAAGTTCTAAACTGCACAAAAAGCAAAGGTATAACACAGAGATCAGACATAGACTAAAAATAGAGATGGCAGGAATCAGAATTATAAATATTGCGGTGAGAGGCCAGGCACTGAAATAAGATTCCACTCCTCTAAAGGTCTTTACCTGGGTATTTCCTGGCCCATGGATGGAGCCATACTACTCTGACTAGTGGGACCACAAAGAGTTAGTTCAGATTCAGGGTGGATTTCAGTCAAAAGGTAAGGTGAAAAAAATTTTGAATGGGAGTCAGTGAGTGGCTTATGAGTCTTGACAACAGCATCCCGATTCACCTTGACCATATAAGTAAATCATTTTGGTTTAATTTCCCTATCTATAAAAGGACAGGACCGAAAAACACCCACCCAAACTCTTTAGCTATTATTCCTACTCCTCTTATCTGAAATTTATGCAAAATGTTTTTTGGTATATTTTCATCATAAATCATTGTGTAATACATATTAGGCCTTGAAAATATTTGAAAATAGCTCTTGGAACCCTCAATTAGGAGTCACTAAATAAAATGATTCAGAGGCGTTCTTCCAGCTATTAAAAGATTTATGATTTTAATATATTCTACCAAAATACTGATGTGGCTAATAAACACAATTTTGCTGGGAACAAAAACATTCTTTCTTTGCCTTTTATTATATATATATATATATATATATATATATATATATATATATATATATAAAGATTTTAAGGTAATCACAACTAGTGGCAGTGGCATAAATGAGACTAGCACATAAAATAAACTTTTATTACCTTTCAAATAGCCATTTCCCCCTTTGTTTCTTGTACCAGCGCATAAGCTTTCAATATGCTCAGGAACCAGAACACACACAAAAGTAGTTTTTGTGTGAATACAACAGGATTTTATCTGTGTCATTTAATTCACATGTCAGATTGCTCATGTTATAAAATCAAAGGAAGAAGAACAAATGGAGCCTTTTAAAAACTCAATTTTATTTGGCCCACAAATAATTTCTTATAGTACAGACCAGAAAGGGGCAAAAAGACTAGAATACCAAAAGGCCAATCTCTTTATCTACCTGCAGATTAAGCCTCAGTAAAATATATAGTATAAATCAGGGAAGTATGACTTTCACAAGTCAGAATTGAAAGGAAACTTAAACATACTAATTTAATTAAAAGTTGAAGAAACTAAATTTCAGAAGTTGAGTGACTTGACCTGTCATTAAGCTAGGTAGTACCAATGTCTAAGGTCAATCAAGATATTCATCTCTCCTGGTAGCAACAGAAAATATTTTAATAGAGGTATTAAGAATGTGGGAAATACACATCATCTGGAGTGATCTGTTTCAAGAGAGATTTGAAAAAAATGTGGGGCCATTGTCATTTAATATTTTTAAAAAAACTTCAAGGTCTAACTTAATTCAGCAAACACACAGAGTTACTTATTTACTTGTAGTCACTTACCATGTATAAAGTACTTCAAGGACTAGTGAGATAAGATACTCTCCCTATGGAAATATACTGACTGGGAGGTAGAAAGAATTAGAATTTAAAAAATACAATAAGTCCCCTGGAGAAGAGCAAAAAGTACAATCAGGTTTCAAAAGGAAGAGATTGCATCAGAATTAGGTGAATATAAGAAGATATCCATGGATAAGGAATAGCATAACAGTAGTAATGATAAAAAACACTTATTAAATGATCAAATGGCAAGCACCAAGTGTTTCACATGCACTACCTTATGTAATCTGTACATCAATTATTTGAGGTAGATAAACATTATCTACATTTAGATGTAAGAATGTTACTTGTCCAAGATCATACAATTTTCAGTGAGCAGACTAGAATGCAAATTTGGTTCCATTTGACTCAGAGTTAATGTATTTAAACTCTAGAATATACTGCAGAGGAAATGTGCTTTGAACTCTGGATAGCCTGATGGGAAGAATTTTTCTCGTCCCAGGAAAACTGCATACAAAGGCTTGGTGCACCAAGAGCATAATTCTAGAAAAAAGTCTAATTTCAGTTGGACGGAAACTTGAGATAAATATAGAAGTATAGGGTGACAAGCCTGGAAAAATAGATGGAACTGACTTTGGAGATCAGTCTTAGAGGTGCATATATTTTACTTTTTTGTATCAAATGAGATTCCAAAGAAAGGGGAAGCATCTTTGAGAGCAGCTATGGTACACCTCCGTATTAACTACCTATTGCTGTATAATAAATTGCTTCCCAAATTAGCAACTCAAATTAACAACAAAAATTATCTTTCATCTTCTGTGGATCAGTAATTCAAGATTACTTATACTGGCATTTTTTTTTTTTTTTTTTTTTTTGCGTTTTAGGGTTGCACCTGTGGCATACGGAGGTTCCCAGGTTAGGGGTCTAATAGCTACAGCTGCCAGCCTACACCACAGCCACAGCAACACGGGATCCGAGCTGCGACTGCGACCTACACTATAGCTCATGGCAATGCCAGATCTTTAACCTACTGAGCAAGGCCAGGGATCAAAGTCACACTTCATGGTTCCTAGTCAGATTGGTTTCTGCTACACTACAACGGGAACTCCTATACAGGCAATTTTTACTCAAAGTTATTCATGAATTTGCAGTGAGTCAAGATGTCAACTAGTGCTCTAGTCTCATCTAACGCTTTGACTGGGGAACAATGCACTTCGAATCTCAATCAAGTAACTTTAGATAGGCCTCTGTTCTTTGCAGGGTGTTCGTTCTTCACTGGCTGCTGACTAGAGGCATCCTCTGTCATCCTCATTGCTTGGGCCTCTCCATACAGCAGCTTTCAACATAGTAGCTGGTTTCCCTCAGAACATGTGATCAGAAAGACAGAGAAAGTGGGAGAGAAAGTGAGTGAGAGAGAGAAAGAGATAGAGAGAGAAGACATGGTCATTCTACTATTCTCAGAGGAAACAAGACATAAATTTTGCCATATTCTATTCTTGAAGGTGGACACATTTTTAAACACCAAAACCTCCCTATCTTCAATATTAGTAATAACAATCCAAGGCTATTGATTATCAATTATTTTCTTAGCTAATTCTCTAGACATTTGTTTTCTATTTTCTGCAAGTCAAGATACTCCTTTATTTAAAATTTAGGCCATATTTTCCTTGCTCAGGTACTTGTAGCAAAAAAATCCTAAATGTACTTTCTGTTCTCAAAAGAAAAGTCACATCTTAACTTTTATCCTAAAATAAAAAAAAAAAAAC
>PVHT021183607.1:1825478-1919002 GCA_004024745.2 Catagonus wagneri
ATGGGGTCTCTGTTTCCCCCAGTCCTGTGGAGCTCCTGCACACAAGCCCCGCTGGCCTTCAATGCCAGATGCTCCACGGGCTCTTTCTCCCTGTGCCCGATCCCCAGGCGTGGGGTTTTGACGTGGGGCTCAGAACTCTCAGTCCTGTAGCTAAGTCTCTGTGATGCAGTTACTTTCCAGTCTGTGGGGCTTCCCACCCGGGAGGTATGGGTTGCTTCTATCGCGTAATCGCCCCTCCTACCTCTTGATGTGGTCTCCTCTTTGTCTTCTGGAGTAGAATATCTTTTTTGGAAGTTTACAGTCCAGTTAGTTGAAGGCTGCTCGGCATTTGTTTGTAGTTTTGCTGTTTTTCGGGAGAGAAGTTTAGCTCCAGTCCTTCTATTCCGCCATCTTAATCCAATCTCCGAAGACACTAAAGTTTAAAGATATAAACATAATATAACCATTTGGTATTACATTCTATCACATTATGATTATATTTATTATATTATATGATATTATATGATATTATATTATATTATATTACATTATATTATATTATAATGTTATACGACACATGATGTAACCATCTGGTACTATTGATAGTCAACTTGATAGTAAAATCAGGATTTTGTTTCTATTTCTATTTCATCATCTTGCTATTTCATTTGCTTTAAAA
Organism: Catagonus wagneri; assembly: GCA_004024745.2. Lineage (NCBI taxonomy): Eukaryota > Metazoa > Chordata > Mammalia > Artiodactyla > Tayassuidae > Catagonus > Catagonus wagneri. Next base: position 1,826,137 of record PVHT021183607.1, read on the forward strand.
TCATTGATTTCCCTTCTCAACTTTAACAAATCTGGTCCAGAAAAAATTCCAATTTCCAATAGGGATGATAGCATACAGACTTTGGGAGCATATATCTGTAGTTAGGATCATAACATGAGTATGATAATTTATGAGCCTTTGTTCAGGCAAAGATAGGAAGGTGGGGGGTAAGATGGGAGCCAAAAATGAATACTAGCTCATTGGAGGGTCTTTGTCATTAACTCTCTCAGAATAAAATTTGAGAACTCTCAATAACGAGTTCAGAACTCTCCAGAAAGGAAAAACATAGGAAGCCAAAATTCATTGGTCAGCATTTCAAGACATACACCAAAAAAAAAAAAAAAAAAAGGCAGTAACTTAGAGGTTCATAAAGAGGTGAAATCACTCATGCCAAGCACTTTAACCCAAATGGGGCAAAAATATGAGCATTATTGAGACTTAGCTTTGTTTAATTTCAATAGAAAAAAAGCCCCCTCCCTTTTTTCTTGACCTTATCCTTCTCCAAACTGCAAATGAGGACCAAGCCCACACCTCTCCACAAGCTTTAGAGCATTCTCATCTTCCCCAGTTTGTCACTGGCAAACTTGTTGATTTTTTTTTTTTTTTTTGCCTTTTCTAGGGCTGCACTCGCAGCATATGGAGGCTCCCAGCCTAGGGGTCTAATCAGAACTGTAGCTGCCAGCCTATGCCAGAGCCACAGCAACGCAGGATCTGAGCCACGTCTACGACCTACACCACAGCTCATGGCAACACCGGATCCTGAGAGATGCCAGGGATCGAACCCGCAACCTCATGGCTCCTAGTCGGATTTGTTAACCACTGAGCCACAACAGGAACTCCAGTGATGATCTTTTAAATGCAAAATTTAATGTCTCCAGGGGAGGAATATTAATTTTTTTTTTACTGCTGGATTCCTACTGCTTAAGAAAGTGCCTCACTTGCAGTGAATGCCAAGTGGTGTAAAGCATGGAGGAAATCTACGTTAATGATCTAGGTGAGCAAAGTACTCACTGAATATCTACTTTTCCACAACTTGATTGCTAACTTGTCTCCCCTGCTTGATTTTTAAACTAGTTACAAAAAAAAATCCTTTTCCCAAATAATTATGATTGACATATGCAATTCTACTTAAAGTCAAAGATAATTAGTTTTAAGGATAAAAGTTATTTGATTGATACCATTATCATCAATAGTTCAATGAATCTGGACATAATTTGGATCACTGTCAAGAATTATTGAATGAAGTATTTTTAGAGGTATAGACTGGTAATTGAAGGAAGCCTAAAGACTGACTTTCTCATCTCCATCATTTTGAATAGAAACATACAAAATCTAAATGATTTGTCCAACACTCCTGAGGTAGTTAATGAAATGGTAAAGATCAGAGCCCTATTTTCTTTGAAAGTTTGTAGTATTTGCATTGAGGTTATTATGGACTCTGACATGTCTTTTCTTTGTGAAGCTAATATGAAGTGAAAGCAGCCTTAAGGTTGATATGTTTGTAAATCGAATAAATGAAAACATAATTGGTCAACAATGGGTGAACAGTTAAGCAAATACTGATACTCAGGTAAGAAACATATCAAGGTTAAGAAATTTTTTCTATCTGAAAGTAAAGAAAAATGTAAATTCAGGAGCTGGCCTATGTGTCAAGAGTACAGTTATGAGACTGCCTTTCTTATAAATGAGTAGACCCTGGATGTGTCTTGAAGTGGAGGAAATGGAGGTTGAATTCTTTGTGACTGTTATTATTTGTTATGTGTATGTGTGTGTGTGTCCATATGCATAAATGTATATAGTGAATTTGATCCAATAGTTTCCCAGCATGAAGTTAGGGAAAAGATGAGAAATGAAAAAGCTTATCTTCTGACACAGCAAAATCATACAGGAGCTCAGATCTGGAGCCTCCCTGTCCCCATCCTGGAGTGGTCTTCTAGGAAACATACTCTGTTCCCTCTCCATCTTAGCCACAGACTACCCCACCTTTGCATAAGTTTTTCTGGGAAAAAAAAAAAAAGTTCAGACTGTGGGAAATGAGATGCTTCAGGGTATTGTGTCCCTAAGGGGAAGTGGCAGGATCAGGGAGAGCACATCTCAAAGCAGTGCAAAAATCAAGGAAACCCAGGAACTTTAATGTTTGCTCCTTTTCCTTAGATTCCAGGAATTTCATATGCAATATCCAGGTAATCTCCCACCTTATCCCCTGGCCCCAGTGCATCAATTACCTCTGGTTATTCTCTGTTCTTCAATAAAGTATGTTGTACTTCTACAGTTTTCTTTTTGTAATAATCAGGAAAATTTATAGATGGGTCCATCAAGGAGTGTGTCCTTCTCTGCATTACCCCTTTGGTGAGGTAATTAGAGCATTGGCCAAATTATGGGAGAATGGACCCAGACTTAGTTGTTGATCCTCTAGAGAGGTAATGATAGCACTAGAAAGGCAGCAAGCTTTCAAAAATGAGTACCTGCAGAACAAATGAACTCAGATATAATTTGTCATCGACAAACATTGTCAGAGATAATGGTCTGACAAATTCCCCTTTGCATAAAGTCTTGTTAGAAGAAAACTTTTGAAAGAGATGAGGATAAAACTTGGGGCTACATAAAATACTACAATTTTCACAATTAGTGGAAAAACAAGCAGACCATATAAAATTTTATACCTAGTGTAATCACAATTTATCTAAAGCATGATCTAATGTCTAAATATGTATATGTGTTTCCTGTAACTAAACATATGCATGTGATTATAACTATACATAGCAAACACATAAAACCACTTTGTACATATGCGTATTTTATAGCATACAAATAAAAGAAAAAATTTAATCTTGAAAAATTTTAGTATTGGAATTATATCAATGATTTATCATTTGGAACTATTTTAACTTCAGCCTTTTCCAAATTTTCCAAAATTTGCATCCATTTCTTTTGTATTTGGAAGAAAAACAATAATCTTGAGGAATACTCCCTATTTGAATAGCCATCCAATATTATTGTCTTCAGGGAAACTAAGAAAATAGCAGAAGGCCTCCACTATTATTAATTCTCACTTGGCTGCTTTAAAACCAGCCTGAGCTTCCTGACAAAGTGAATTGTCAGTATGGCACTCTAATTAAATCTGACTTCACACTGGAGCATTGTAAGGTTTATTTGGTTAGTTTTTTAGCTTGCTTATTTCGGAAGAAACCAAATGACAGTTAAAGAAATATCTATTATTCTTCAACTCAGTCACTACTCCACTGAAGTCTCTGCTCATCTCCAAGAATATTCTGCCTTAGAGCCTGTGTTGCTGCTGCTCACTCTTTAATGCTGATCTCCCGACAGGTCAGGTATCCAGTTATGCAAGATTAAATGCCCTGAGATTTCCTAATTATGGATCTTGTCTATCGTTCCCTCTTACTAATTATTGCTTTCATTTGGCGCTTTGTCAGACATAACCTTACTTTCCCTGTATTCACACTGCTTGCTTTTGCTGCCTGCTCTGTAAAAATATCAGATTTAGACTAGCTCATAAGCACTGGCAGGGTCATAAACTCCTAACTGGCAAAAAGCTTTCATGTCTTTGGTCTCTGTCGAAATGCCCCACCCTCCAGGTAACCTCTTCTTTCTTCAGCTACTCTATTTGAGCCTCTCACATGACAGACACTGCATCATAGTTTGTGTTATAATTATCTGTGTCCCTCTTTGGGATAGCAAGTACTTAGGTAACAGCGTAGAAAGAGCACTGGGTTAGGAAGAATATGTTAGATTTTCCTGCGGCTTTATCACCTACTTCACCAGTTACTAATTTTGGTTATATCTTTGGTTAAGTGACTTCTAAGAAGTCACTTTGCCTAGATAGTCTTAGCTTTATTCTATACACTTCCAAAATTTCTTCTAGGAGTCAAATAAGATAATGTTCACAAAAAACAATTTTTAAATTAAAAAGTACTCAAAAGTATATGCAAAATATTGATGCTGTCTTCAATTCCTGAGGTCCAAACAGTGGTTGTTTATCCTTGTAGTCTTCACAATACCTAAAACAAGTCTTGTTGCCTTCTGAATATTTCATAAGCATTGCTATTTATTTTTTCAAATAAATAATTGATCCATGAGAAACTCATGTAACATTAAACAAACATAAAAATTTTGAGAAAAATCCCATCCTTGTATTTCTTTTTTTAATCAAAATTCTCCAATTTTCTTAAAAGTCAATGCTTTGATGTGTCTCCTGCACCTCACACCCATTTTTTTTTATTGCTGGTTTATGAGAGCTTGACTCATTCAAGGACAGATTGCTCCTGTCTCAGATGCCTTCCATTTACAACTATCTCTCACGTGCCCCGTATTTCTTATTGATGGCTTTAAAAAGCAAGTCAGCCTTCATCCCAGCACAGCCACTGCAGTTTTCCTTTTGGATCCTGTTCATCTGTTTACAAGGCAACAAAGCGCACATAAACATCCTTGACACAGCTCAGTGGAAGGAATATATGGTAGTAATAATCTTGATTTTTCAGGCAAGTAGTAAACGGTATGTCTATATCCCTAAAGATATGATATTAAAAATGATTATACCATGCAGCTGCCTTATATGACCTACTTCATATAAATGATGCTGACAGAAACTAGGATAAAAATGTATTTTGTGATTCTAATGATGTTAGCTAAGATATTAATTAGAGTGATAATTCTAATAAAATGGTCTATTTCTGAGTCAGAACACAGTCGTGTGTTTTGTATCTTATTTATCATAAACTTTCTTTGAGATTAGTAGGGCATTGATTATTAGATCAAGTAATAGATAAGGAAACTGAGGTACCAGATAAAATTTTCATGTTCCTTTCATTCATTTTTGAAGTTTAATGTACAGTTGTATAGCTGGTCCTATGTGTTAAGTGCTATTCCAGAAAAAAAATCTCTATGTTCTAGTACTAGGAGTTACACAGTGCCCAAATAAACATACAAATAGTGTTCAAGATAATTCAGATAATGACAAATTTACTACAGATAATGAACACGTAATGATAATTTTTTTTAAAAAAAGACATAGAGATTGATGGAAGGAAAGGTAGACAGAGGGTCTTTTTTCAAAGTAGGTGGTCAAGAATTTCCCGTCATGGCTCAGTGGTTAACGAATCCGACTAGGAACCATGAGGTTGCGGGTTCGATCCCTGGCCTCACTCAGTGGGTTAAGGATCTGGCATTGCTGTGAGCTGTGGTGTAGTTCACAGACGCGGCTTGGATCCTGCATTGCTGTGGCTGGGGCGTAAGCCGGTGGCTACGGCTCCGATTAGACTCCTAGTCTGGGAACCTCCACATGCCGCGAGTGCGGCCCTAGAAAAGGCAAAAAGACAAAAAAAAAAAAAAAGTAGGTGGTCAAGAAAGGTCTATTTGAGGAGTAGCTATTTGGCCTGATATGAAGGAAGGAAGATATAGCCAACAGGAAAGTTGTTGTAAAAGGAATTCCTGAAAGAGAGAATTATAGGTACAAATGCTATGAGTATGAAAAGAGCTTGATGTTGTAAAGAACAAGATAGATATCTGCGTGGCTAGAATGTAGCATCAATGAGGAGACACAGACCAGGTTGAAAAGGTAAGCAGGGACCAGATAATGAAAGGTTTATAGGTCATGGTTAGGAGTTTTTGTGGTAAATTATTTTGAACCATTTTGAACCCTGGTACATTCTATTTAATCATCATATATATTTTTGCATTGCATTGTTGGAGTTGATCATCTAATATTTGCTTTTTAACTTTTATAGTTAATTGTCTTATTTTGTTCTATCTATATCTGGGTATAACGTTTATACAAGCCCCATAAGATAAACTATTTCCTTGTTTTCTACAAAATATTTTATAAGAAAGAAAATATCTATTTCCCAAAATCTTGATAGAAGACACTATAAAGCTGTCTAAGGCCAATATTTTTATATTTGAGTAAGGAAAAGGAGGTAACTTTTTTATTATTGATTATTTCATTAGTATTCAAGATTATTGATCTATTCATTTTCAGTTCTTGGGTCAATTCAGCATTTTGGAATTTTCCAGGGATTTGTACTTATTTTTTCTTTGTGAATTTACATTTTGTGATGTTTTACATTCTATTACGGCTAACATATTTATTTTTTCAAATTATGTTTTAATTACATCTCTTTTGTTTTTTATAACTCTGGTCATAAAGTCGATTATTCAGTTAAGACTGACAGTGTTTTTATTTCTAAAGAAACAGCTTATGATTTTCTTCCTATTTTTCCTCTTTACTGTATTTCTCTCTGTATATATACTTATATACTTACCAAGTGAAAAATATAATGTCGTTATCTTCTTAAAAGCTGCATAATCATACATTTAATCATTTCTCTATTGCTGTTTATTTTTTTCCTGTTTTAGATCATTATGAATATCGTTGCATATTTTTAAGAAGAATTCTTATCTGTAGACATACAAAATCAAAAGTTATATACATTTGAGACTTTCAATGCAGTCACCAATTATACCTCCAGAAATGTTGATCAAATAACTTTCTCCCAAAATGCACGTAAACTTTTAATTCTTATATCTTTCACTTTTTCCAGCACTCAGGGTTATTTACTATTTTAATCTTTGGCTGTCTCAATATGAAACAAAAAATCCTAAAATAACTGTCCATCTCACCACCATAAAATACATCTTTAAAATACCTACAAAGCCCTTCATGATCAAGCTATTGCCTACTCTTTCTTTTATATCCCTGATGAGTCATTCCTTCTCATTTTCCCCTCTTTCATTTAATTTCACTAGGGTCACACCAAATTCTTCACTGCTCCTCACACCAAGCAAACTCCTACCTTAGGGGTTTTGCATCTGCTACTTCTCTGACTAGACTGCCTTGTATATTTGCTATGCTTGTCTATAGTTTCTTCATATCGTTTTTGTGTGTGTGTGTGTGTGTGTGTGTCTTTTTGCCTTATCTAGGGCTGCACCCGCGGCATATGGAGGTTCCCAGCCTAGGGGTCTAATAGGAGCTGTAGCCACAGCCACAGGAACGCGAGATCCGAGCCGCGTCTGCAAACTATGCCACAGCTCACAGCAACGCCGGATCCTTTACCCAATGAGCAAAGCCAGAGATCGAACCCACAACCTCATGGTTCCTATAATCGGATTCGTTAACCACTGAGCCACAACGGGAACTCCATATATTGCTTTTTTGAGTGAGGATTTCCCTGAAAATTCTATTTTAAAATTACCCTCTCCTTATCCATACCCACACTCTATTGGTAGAGCTATTTCTATGTTGTAGAAATAGCAATTTAACTCGATTTAAATATACATACATATATATATATATATATTGATTATATATCATGAGTTAAATATAAATATCTTTATGTATCAAACAAAATTGTCAAGGAACCAGGGCATTCCTCTAGTACAAACCTTCTATATAACCACATAATTCAGACTTTTTTTCTGACATAACATTCAATCAAAAGAACCCTGAATTCCTTGGGAAAATATCTAATTCTTATATAGGAGCAAGGGGAGAAGAATATTTTATGTCAGAAGAGGGAATTCATTAATATGATTTCAAAAGAACAAAAGCAAGTCTTTTTCTATTTTGTTATATGTGTTTGTTTCATTTTCTAGGTTCCATATAGAGTGAAAATACGCAGTACATGTCTTTCTCTGTCTGAGTTATTTCACTAAGTATAATACCCTCTAGGTTCATTTATGTTTTTTCAAGAAGGGAAGGGGTAAGTGAATGTACAAAATAGGTGAAGAGGATTAGTAGATAGAATTACTAAATATAAAATAAGTTACAAGGATGTAATGTGCAGAAGAGGGAATATAGCCAACATTTTGTAATAACTTTGTATCAAGTCTAATCTATAAAGATATTGAATTGCAATGTTGTATACCTGAAACTAGTATAATATTGTAAGTCAATTATACTTCTACTAAAAAAAAAACAAAAAAAAAGCAAAAGAACAAAGGTGACAGCTTGAATGGAGTTGTGATGACTAACTTTGTTACAATGTGAACATCAAAATGTTCATAATAGTTATTGAAACACATTGAGTCTGTGAAAAGTCATTGGTTTATAATAATCCTCAAAATGAGAAAATCAATATGCAACACATAAAGTCATCTCTGATGTCTCTTTGGGGAAAAAAGTTGATTTTAATTGAATATTTAAAATTAAATTTCAGTTTTTAGGAGTTATAAGGGTAATGGAAAAGATTAAATGACACCAGAAGGAGGTAATCACACAAATCCCAAATCAACAATTTATAAGTAAGTTGGTAGAATGATATTGCAAAAACAACTCAAATTGAAAGAAATTTATGGGGTATAATATATGGTTTTGGTTGAATCATGACTGATATGGAAAAGTTACAAAGATATCTATGGACAGGAGGGAATTGATTACTGGTTATGAGATGACATTGAGAAATTATTTCTATTTTTGTTTTGATAATATTTTGAAAATATGGAAATATATTTTTATTTTTTAGTAAAGCATTCTGAAACATTTAGGGATGCATCTTTATGAGGTCTACAATTTCTCTTAAAATATTTTGGCATAGGAAATATGTATGTGTATGGAGAAGGTAGGCTGATATTAGTCTTGATCTATCTAATAGAGTGACCCAACAAATATGATGATATGTATCTTCACACTTGACTTCTGATGAATATATTTGTTACCGCTTAGACATTTGGCATTTCAACCAAAATGTATATTTGATGTAAAAGTTCCTCATTAATAACTAGCATAATGAATATTAGAAATGAATTTGCAGTGGTAAAATTAATGACTTCTTTTATTAGCACAAAAATGTAAAATGTTGAGGTTTTGTTGGCAAAATTAATGGTGGTCAAAATAAATGGATTATCTAAAATACTCTTGAGACAGTCCACACTGTTGGTTAGTACAATGTATAAAGATAAAACAATTTCGTGGCTCAGTGGTTAATGAATCCAAATAGGAACCATAAGGTTGCGGGTTCAATCCCTGGCCTTGCTCAGCGGGTTAAGGATCCGGTGTTGCTGTGAGCTGTGGTGTAGGTCACAGATGTGGCTCGGATCCTGCGTTGCTGTGGCTGTGGCGAAGGCTGGCAGCTACAGCTCCTGTTAAACTCCTAGCCTGGGAACCTCCATATGTCGTGGGTGTGGCCCTAGATAAGGCAAAAAGACAAAAAAAAAAAAAAGAAAAAATAATCTAGTGAATTCTTTTTTTTCTTTGTCATAACTTGAAAGTATATATTCAGTTTATTCATCTAACAGCTCTACTAACTTCTCTGAAAATACATTTAAAAAAAGTGGAAATGAAACAGTTTTGTTTACAACTTCTGAAGAGTTCTGTATGCCTTAAGATTGTTTTCTTTTTCTTTTGCCAGTTTCTCCATTTTGGATTTTATTCTATGATGGTATAGCTTGGTTAATAGATTTTGCTTTAGGAGTTTAACAAATATTCTTCCATGACTTTGATGACTATTATGAAATATCTTGTTCTACTGTTGTTGTTGTCATTGAATCTTTTTTCTTAATTACTTAATGAATGTTATTACATTTATAGGTGTACAAAAATTATCACAACCAAATTTTATAGCATTTCCATCCCAAACCCTCAGTGCATCCCCCCACCCCACAACCTGTCTCATTTGGAAACCATAACTTTTCCAAAGTCTGTGAGTCAGTATCTGTTCTGCAAAGAAGTTCACTGTGTACTGTTTTTAGATTTGTGGTGGCATTTGATGTTGGTGTCTCATTGTCTGACTGGCGTCACTTTGCATGATAATTTCTAGGTCCATCCATGTTGCTATAAATGCTGTTATTTTGTCCCTTTTAATGGCTGAGTAATACACCATTTGTGTATGTACCACATCTTCCCTATCCACTCCTCTGTTGATAGACATTTAGGTTGTTTCCATGACTTGGTTATTTTTATAGAGTGCTGCAATGAACACTGGAGTACATGTGTCCCTTTGAGTCATGGTTTCCTCTGGATAGATGCCCAGAAGTGGGATTGCTGGATCGAATGATAATTCTATTTTTAATTTTCTGAGGAATCTCCATACTGTTTTCCACAGTGGTTACTCCAATTTACATTCCAATCAACAGAGGAATAGGGTGCCTTTTTCTCCATACGCTCTCCAGCATTTATTGTTTGTAGACTTTTTGATGATGGCCATTCTGGCTGGTGTAAGGTGGTATCTCATAGTGGTTTTGATTTGCATTTCTCTAATAAGGAGTGTTGTTGAACATCTTTTCATGTATTTTTTGGCCATCTGTATGTCTTCTTTGGAGTACTGTCTGTTTAGATCTGCCCATTTTTTGATGGGGTTGTTTGTTTTCTGATATTGATCTGTAGGAGGTGTTTGTAAATTTTGGGGATTAATCCCTGGTTAGTCGATTCATTTGCAAATATTTTCTCGCACTCTGTGGTGGTCATTTTGTTTTAGGGTTTCCTTTGCTGTGCAGAAAATTTTAAGTTTAATTAAGTCCCATTTGTTTATTCTTCTTTTTATTGTCATTACTCTAACGGGTAGGTAAATTCTTCATTGTTCATATTTCTCAATCATTCTCTGGGTTTGATTCATAACTGGCCTTATGTCTAGCAACTGATTTTTGATAACCTGATTCTATTAGGTTTAGCTGTATCTCTCCACTAGAGGTATTACCACATTTACTTCTAGTGCAAAGTACTTCTGGACACCCCAAGGGGCAAGACCTAAGCTTTTATTGAGCCTAAGAAAAGATTATAGGAGTACTTTGTGCCTCCTTGCTAATAAATATTTGTATGTGTGACGTTACCTTTCTCCACAGTTGTCGAGGAAGAAATATGTACTTATCATCTATCTGAAAGTACAGATAAACATTATAACAAAAAAAGATTATGATAATTTTCATGACCAAATTTTCTTAGGTCAGTTAATAATAGCAAGCCCTCCAAAACATTCAAAATAGATGTACTCCATGTGTTCATGCACACACATGTACGCGTGCACACACACACACACACACACAAAACCATCCTCATTGTTATCCTTTTTATTTAGTTAATATTCTTATCTCTTCTATTCTTTTGCTCTTGGGTGAAAAATTGGTAAATATTAATGAAAAATCCCAAACTATGTATACCATAGATGTCTTCATTTCATTTCAAAGGGCAATCATAACTGGTTTTAACAGTGGGTCTGGTGGTATTACTTAAATGAAATGTTTATACTCCATACTGTGACTGATGTGAAAATAACTCAAAGTTTCAAAAATATAAATACCAACTATGCTTTAATGATTAAATAAATAGATATACCACTCTTTATCTCCTCTCCCTCCTCCCATCCTTTTGGTCTTGTTCTTGGCTTTGGAAGGTGTGACAGGGTAGATGTTAGAAATATGATCAAGAATGAACTTTCTGTTTTGGCAGGCAGATTGATTATATGCAAGGATGACTGAGCAAGTAAGTAAATAATCTGATGATGATTTGAGCCAGATTTCTCACTATACAAGTAATAAAAATGGATACTAAAGTCAACCCTGTAAGAGTTCCTTTGTGACACAGTGAGTTAAGGATAGGGCACTATTTTTTTGTCTTTTTGTCTTTTCTAGGGCCTCACCCATGGCATATGGAGGTTCCCAGGCTAGGGATCTAATGGAGGTGTAGCTGCCAGCCTACACCCCAGTCACAGCAATGCAGGATCCAAGCCTCGTCTACGACCTACACCACAGCTCACAGCAACACCGGATCCTTAACCCACTGAGCGAGGCCAGGGATAAACACACAACCTTATGGTTCCTAGTTGGACTCATTAATCCCTGAGCCATGATGGGAACTCTGGATCAGGCATTTGTCATTGCAACATTTCCGGTCACTGCCTGGGAATTTCTACATGCCACAGGCAGAGCAAAAAATAAATAACTAAAATCAAATAAAATTAAATCAACCCTGCAGTGTTTGGATTGCAATTTCAGGGAGTGGGGTGAACTTTTGGTTTTTAATATGATAGGTAGACAGACAAAAAGAGGGAGGGAGAGAGATTAGGTAGGGATATGTGTTTATATGTATGTATGTGTGTGTATGTGTGCTTTTTAAATACTTTTTTTTTTTTTTTTTTGCTTTTTAGGGCCACACCCATGGCATATGGAGGTTCCCAGGCTAAGGGTCAAATTAGAGCTATAGCTGCTGGCCTACACCACAGCCACAGCAACACAGGATTCAAGCCGTGTCTGCGACCTACACCACAGCTTACAGCAATGCCAGATCCTTAACCCACTGAGCAAGGCCAGGGATAGAACTTGGGTCTTCACGGATGCTAGTCAGATTCGTTAACTGCTGAGGCATGACAGGAACTCCTAAACACCATTTTCTATAACATTTTTAAAACAAAAGATGAGAGCTCATTGATAACATGACTGACTCCAAAACCAAAACACATAAATTAGCAGATGCCAGAAAAATTTCAACAGAAAGTAAAAAATATCCTGACAATGATGGAGGTATGCCTCAGAGACAAGGTGCCAGCTTGAAGAATTTCTTATTACCTAAAACTGGGATAATGTGAGCATGTGCGAGAGAAGGAAAGAGAGAGAGAGAAAATATTTTTTTGACTGTAAATTTTAAGTAAAATAATAAGTGCCTGTATTATTTTAGTATAATTATTATTATTATAGTATAAATTGATAAAAAAATAAATGGGGAAGAAGGGACAGCTCTACTTTACAATAGAATTTTAATATGTTCCTATAAAATGATTATTACTTATTAATTATTTAACATATTTATTAACTTTGTGGTGGAGAAATAAGTCAGACATAATCTTATCCATGTAATAAAAATTAATGTCCTCCAGTAGTGGAACAAATTGACATCATGTGTTTTTTAATGTGATTCAATGAAAAGAACATTGTATCACTTTTAATATATTTCTTCCCCTCCAAAATAGTTATTTGTTTATTTGTAAGATCTGCATAAATCACGAGGAAATTAAACAAATCTAAATTGGTCAAAATTCTAATCTTTAAAAATATCAGTCAGGAATGATATGGAAATACTGAAGCACTATCCCAGATTAGAGGAAATTAAATGAACAGGTTGACTCAGTGCAACACATGATTTTGAATATTATAAATATTACTGAGACAATGGATAAAATATGAGTAGGTCAGTTAATACGATGGTAGTATTGTACAGTGTTAATTTTCTGATTTTGATGATTGTACCATTGTTATGAGGAGAATGTCTCCTCTTCCAAATATATGTTGAAGCATTTAAGTTTAGTATATCATATATGCAGCTTATTTTCACATGGTACAGTAAAAGAAAAACACAAAAGATAAACTCCCAGGGTAAATGTAAAATTTAGCAATTGGGGAAGCTATGTAAATTTCATACAGGAGCTTTTTGTACAACTTCAGTTATTTGGTGAATTTGAAAATATTTTCAAATAAACAATTCAGATAAAAAATATTGCTAGAACATATCATCTTGTAACAATTACACAACCAGAAGTTCTCACTCTTTCTCAATTCTAAACTTGACAGATCCTTGATTAAGTTAAAAGGAAATTCTTATAAAAACCCTGTGTACCAATCACTGCAATATCGATCATAATTTGTGGGTTCTGAGAACTCCTAACCGTTAATACAAAAGGCCTCTGCAAACCAAATCACGACTAATCCCTTCCAAGGTTAGATAAAACTCCATCACCAACAAATACTAGTTATAGTATATTACAGTTACAGGATAATTTATCCTGTTATTTCGAGTCTAAATTAGATACATTTAAGTAGATTAGGTAGTAATAGTAGTATGTAGAAGTATCTTATGAGCAAAGTATTCACTAGCTAGCCATGTGTTTCTTGCATGTTTCTTTAAAAATCAATAAGCCTGAAGATACACAAAAAGAGGAGAAGAAAAAGTTGGCTTACCAGTGTTTTTACCTTGTAATCATCTCCAAAGTATAGGTAAGACACAAAGTAGATTAAAATCTCTCTAGTCATTTGCCATCAATTATGATATCTCTTCCTCTCAAAAACTCATAGTAAACTTACTCCCAAGAGAAACACTGATAATGTTCAGATCATAAATTTTCTAAAGGCATATAAAAATATGTAGGTGCAAAGATGTGTGCGGAAGAAAGTGTTTCAGTTTAAGAATCAGGCCAACTTCAGATTCCTACTGTGCATGCTCTATGGAATCCTTCCATGCAGAGCTGACTATGTATTCAAACTGTGGATAAATCAAACAGAGAATACCTTCCTAGGGCAAACTGTAAACTGTTACCAAGCAAGGGCTTGCTGCCCAATGAACAAAGAAGACAATACCATCACACTGGCTTTTTAGAAAAGAAAAAGCTTTATTGTGAAGTTACCTAGGAAAGAGACAGGGGGCAAGGCTTTTAAACATGTATCTCCTTTGGTGGGTCAAGTTGAAATGTTATGGGTTAGAGGAGGATGGGCTACTAGGCAGAAGTGCTGGCAGGGCAGGTTTCGATTGGAGGGCTTTGGAATCTAGCCATTTATGGTAAGATGTGGTAAAGGGGCTTCAACACTGGGTCTTCCTGAACAATGGCCCCTTCATTTCAGAAAGGGTTCTGCTTGTTCAGGTCCTGGTCCTGTCCTGGTGCTTTGGCTCCATCTGGGAGGGAGAAAATGTGATTCTGGGTTTGAGTTCAAAATTTTCTCCTCTGCACACACTTGGCTACATAACTTGCAGTTTTGTTTCTGTTTTGTCTGAAAAACAACTCAGTATCTTGTTATCCAGAGTACCTGCCACCAGTTTGCGCTAGCCCTACCTTACAAAACTGCGATCTCATTGTCTCAGAATGTGGCTATTACATTCAAGATCATCACTTTGATGAGACTGCATTTTGTTGTTGTTGCTAAGTAGTGAAGTGAAATACAGTGTTTATAAGGATAAGCTTCTTTTTCTGAGATTCCATGGCAGTGTTTCATGCCATATACACAACACTATGTTGCATTATGGTACTGGTAAATGTGTCTGTCACCCCACCTCAGCATGAACAAGAACATTCCTTAAGAAAATGAATTGTGTCCTGTTTATCTTGTTATTTTGTATATGTCTGGTGCATACAAGGACTTACTAAACATCTGTTGTGTTGAATGAAAGACATTTGTTTACTTTGGAGAGTCACAAAACTTCAAAACCCAAGTTTAAGAGAACAGACTGCCTAAGAGTAACAATATGTCATAAAAATGACTTTATAACAAAGTAGAGAGAGAGGGAAAGAGCTCTGACCTATTCTTTGCATTTTTTTTCTCAATAAACTTTGGGTTTAGTAAAATTTCCCATATTAAATTAACTAAAAAAAACATGAGAATGATGCTGAAAGTTTATATGAGATGTCAAGGAAAGATGCTAAGGGGTATGTATGGCCTCCTTCCCTGCATACGTTCATTAATCCTTTTTTTAATAGTAGTAAAAAATTAGAATTTGTAAGGGGAAATCATGATACATAGCTGTAGGTAACCTACAATTGTAGCTAAATGTGTGTCTGATCAAAATTCAAGATGCCTATTCTTTGTTCTGCTTTTTTCCTCCCCAAAGGGCAAGACCAGTGAAGATACTATTGCTTCAGAGACAAATGTGTGTGCCAAAGGCTCGCTTTACTGTTCTCTATAGATAAGAAACTTTTGTATTAATTTAAACCTGTGATGCTGGCAATTGGGTCATTTGCTTCACTTAGCTGATATATAAGGAAGCTAAAATTAATGTTTCCAAGGCCTTATAATTCTTTTCCAATGAAATTAGTTTTTTAGGTATTTAAAACTCTAGTTCTAACAATTTGGGGGTAATGATTTAAACGTAGTGTATATATCAGGGAAGGTAAAGTTTATTTTTTTTATTTCAGTCATCGTATTCTTAAAATTCCACTTGATAAATACTAAAAATATATGAAATAAAAGTCACTTGAAATCGAGAGTCTGGGGCAAATCACCCATGGCTTTCAATATGAGTGTGAGCAAAGGAGAATCTGTTAAATTAATTTCAAAATTACAAAAGTTCAAAATGGATTTTGAAGAAATGTTTGAAGTACGCATTTCATGAAATATTTGCTAAACTATCACAAAAGACTTTGTTGCAGTATAATTTAAAATTGGTCCCTTTAATTTAATTTCCATAGTTAATTGTTTTTTTTTTTTAATTTAACATGCAAACTACTTAGAAAACTCCCATAGAGTAGTATTCATATTAGTAGAGTTATAGTATAAGAAATCATTTGTAAAAGAAAACAATTGCAGTGTCATTATGGAAATAATCTAGTTGGTAACTTCTTCATAGTTCTTGGTCTATACTTACTAGTTTGTAGATTATGGATTTACCACAGTCCCCCTTGTGAAAATACTCCATGGCATACTTCTTGGGGGAAGGTAATGACAATTCCATCTCAAAAGGACTCTCTGACTCTCTGTTATTAACAGACCCAGGTTTTTTTTTATTTCTCTGGCTGTTACTTGTTCACACTTTATGATACATGACTCAGTGTTCTTGAAATTTCTACTCTAATTTCCTCTCCCGTAGCTTCTAGTGATTTGCTGGCAATCTTTGACATTATCTTGCTTATAGATATCTCTCTGCCTTTATGGTCACATGGAGTTCTCCCCATGTGTGTATCTGTGACCAAAGTCCTCCCCATTTTAAGGACACCAGTCATATTGAATTAAAAATCCACTCTATGCCAGTTTGACATCATCTTAACAAATTATATCTATATTCATTTTATTTCTATATTCCTTTCACATTCTGTATTTATTTCACATTCTGAAGTCACTGAGATTTAGGAACTAAAATATGATGTGTTTTTTTAAAGGGAGCTTTTGGAGGGGAACACAACTCAAGCCATAACCCCCTTGAAACAACCAAAAAAAAAGAAAAAATAAGCAAAAATATTAAAAATAATATAAGAAATAATAGATGACATCAGAACAGCTCTATACCAATATATTTGAAAATATAAAGGAGGTATATGAATTCCTTAAAAGATAAAACTATTAAAGCTTATTTATGATGCCCAGCTATGGTTTATCCTAGAAGTACAAATTTGGTTGAATATTTTAAAATCAGTCAGTGCACTTACACATATTAACAGGTTAAAAACTTTATAAGCTAGAATTTGACTTAAATCGGTAACTCACTATTAGTGAATAGTATTCCCTTTCAGACTTTCTACTTCACAATTAATGAAGTCCTCACCTGACCAAAATAAATTTATTTTAAAGAAAATAAATTTATTTTATAGAAAAATGTATTATTTTTTGAAATTCTGAGATTATTTTATTATGTAGTTATGTTAAATATCCTTTGTGTTACCTAATTATGGTGATGGTATTTGAAACATTTACTTATATTTAGTCACATATATAAATATTTATTTTACTTTGCAAAATAGTATCAAAACACTTATATAAACCTTTGGAAAAATTACTAATTCATGAAATTACTAATTCTTGGCACAACTGTCATAAAGCAGTATACTAAACCATTTGTCACTGTGTATTATATATTCTTCACCGTGATGCTTCTTCGGCCACAGAGAAAAAGACAAAGATAGAGATAGATAAGGAATACATAAAATACTCTCAGTCTTTGGAAGTGCAATAGAGTCAAAATCAGAGAGAAGAGTAGCTTCAGCCAGTGGAAAGCATGATCCAGTCACTGTTCTAGAATTTTCTCAACCATAAAATCGGCAGTTGCTAAAGGAAAATTCATTCCCACACCAGTCTCCTTTAAGTCACTGTCCACCTTCCTAATCTAGTAAACTGAATTGATCTAACAAACAATCTGCAAGGTTTCCATGAACTGTTAACGCTTTGTGTTCTTTCAGGCCTCACCCTTCCGATCTTTAAAAAGCAAAAGTCATACATGACACCAAATTGAGCCTCCCAATCTTGCCACCAACAATGACACACCAAAGGACCTGAAAAATGGGATGCAATCAGAATGGACATGTTTTCCTCCTCCAAATATTCTTCTCTCTACCACCACATTGCAACCTGAAGAATATTGAGTGCTTGATATTTACTAAGCTTTACATGGAGGGAGTGGGTCATGAGTTAAGGAGGGGGACCTGAAACCAACCTAAGATTTTAGGAAATAAATTGGAAGTAATAAATGAAGACAGATAAATAACTCAGAGAGTGTTCTTTAGCACATGTCTGGCCAGGTGTGAAATTCAGACCACCCGGATCCCTTGGAAAGCAAAGGATAGGGATTGCTGTTTGCTTTTGTTTTTCTTTATTTCTGCTTCCCAAACTCATTTTGGAACTCTAAGCTGCCCCTCATGCTGCTCGCATTATGTAAAACTCCCTAAATGTACTATTGCCCAATTAAACATATCTCAGATAAAGAGAAACTGATGTTGCATACATAATCCAAGATTGTTATCCATTTTTAACTAGAAAAATAAGAAAAAAACATGGCAGACACATATTTTACAGTATAGATGTTTTTATCCTACCTTAACTCAGTCTGGCCACAGATGGTAGGGCTGGCGTAGACCAAGAGGCATTGTGCCAGGATGTTTATAATTTGGAGTTGCACAAATTTCTTTCTTTTCCATTCCTTGGACATTTCTCTTTCTTAATTCTTTCTTTAAATGTTTATCACTCCAATGGCAAGGCTCAAGCCTGCATAATCAATAATTTTAGGAGGAACAAGTTACAGTGTCACTTTCTTGGCACACTGATACATTTTGATCCTAGCACATATTCTTTCCATGTAAGGTAAAGGGAGCTTTTCCTTAACTGTAAATAGGAAGAGGGAGAGCAACTGCATTTATATTGAGCAAACTTTTTATTTAATGTAACTGAACTCAGAGTTGCTTGGAACTCATGCTGATTATGTAAATTTCTTATGTATACCTTTACAGAGCTTGTGGGCAAGCTGTCCTTTCCCATGAAAAGGGAGCTTTTTATAATTTCCATCTTTCTTTTCCCCTAGAACTACTTAGAGAAACTGGAAGCACATTCATCTTTTCCCCCCACAACAAGCACAAGACCTTTGACTATTTTCAGAATTAAGTTTTGCAAAGCAAGCAGACTGAAAAAGCTTGAGAAAAGTATAGTCAAGAAAATTTAAAGAGAGTGCAGCAAACATTGACATTCCCAGTTTCTTCCAAGAGAAGTGTTTCTGTAGGCTATACCTATTAAAATCTGAATTACCAGGTGAAGGTATTTGGATTGCATTTGTGAGAAACAGGTAACCATTGAAAAGCTGTAATTTGGAGAGAAATATCACAGATTTGGAGACTGATAAGATGAATGTGGCAACAGTATACAGATGAAGAGGTGGAGGGGATTGAGTGGGTTAAGGTGTATACATATTCCACATAAGGAGCCTTGTAGCCTTCCTCATTAGTAGGAATTCTTTAGAGATTGCCGGGTGCCACTTTCAGGAGCCCTCTAATTGTCCTGCCCTCCCTCTTCAGCATCTAAGGGTGCATCCTTCTGACAGCGTGCATTCCCATAGAGAATTAGGCTGAGAAAACTACACATATCCAAATGCACATATATATTCCTATCGTAATACACTCAATCTGAAGGTCAGCATTTTCTAGCATAAAAATGTATATTAAGTCACATTTCAATGACAAGTGGCACCCATGTTGTCAAGTGATTTAATACAAGATGTCCTCATTAATTCAACTCTGTGAATTTGTGCTCATAGAGCATCTAAGCTCCTGATGTGCTCTTGGCAGCATTATTTATTTGATGCCACTTTCCCAGGTGGCAATATTCCCCCCAAAAAGGCAGCATTGCAAAATGCTTCAAAAGAGCTTTACTGTTAACTTCATGTACATCTTTTTTTAAAGTCAATTCTCTTAGATTTCCCATCTCCAGTTCTATTTATTTGCTGAAGAAAGATAAATTTTTCAGTATGGGCTCTGATTTCACCTTGCAGGAGTATACACAACCTTCAAATTTTGCAATAGGTAGCAGCAAAACTCAATCACTTCCTCTAAATCCCTTGTCTCTTGGACATCTAAAACATGGAATTATACCAACTTCAAGTATAATTCAAGTGGTCTTTGCTCGGTATCCACAGCGTATTGATTCCAGGATTCCTGCAGATACCAAAATCCTCTGATGCTCAAGTTGCTTTTGTAAAATGGCATTTTATGGTTGTCCCTCCTGTATCCTGGCTCCTGTATCCTGGCTTTTCTCTCCAGGGAGTCAACCAACTGTGGATGAATTACTAAATTTATCAATAAAAATGTTTCTTCCTTGAGAGTTCCCATTGTGGCTCAGCTATAATGAACCTGACTCAAATCCATGAGGTTGCAGGTTAGATCCCTGGTCTTGCTCAGTGTATTAAAGAATCCAGCATTGCCATAAGCTACAGTGTAGGTCTCAGATGCAACTCAGAACTGGCATTGCTGTGGCTGTGGCAAAGGCAAGCAGCTGCAGCTCTGATTCTATACCTAGCCTGAGAACTTCCGTATACACTGGCTGCAGCCCTAAACAGACAAAAAGAAAAATTTCCTCTTATTCACCAGCCCAAGTTGTGTAATATGAAGTTTTGATCAAGATACCATGTAGTAGCTGCTTCTAGAATATAGACAAATAATATGAAATATTCTGCTACGAGAATATAGAAAAAGTTTACCATGTATGCAGTGTCCTCATTGAGGATCACAGTTCCTAAAACTGAAGTTTAAACTGCTTAGTTTATACATAATATCTCATTGCCCAGGGCAGATTATTTTGAAGTGCTTTGTAGATCTTGCATAAGTTAGATAACATATTTGAAAAATGCTGGACTGGGAATAAATGAGACTGAAATCTACTGTTGGGTTTGTTGTGAGTAATATTTGTGTGTATTATAGTTATTAGTTCCATTGCTCCCTTCCGCCCTCTCTCTCTTTCTTCATTCCTCCCTCTTCATTTACTGATATGTAATCTCTAATACTCTTTCTACTCATAATATTATACGCCAAAAATATTGCATAGCACATTACCCTTTATATCATAATGTACTGGTATTGTCATTACTGATTTACAGAGGAAATGAGGCTCAAAGAGGGGATGTACTGGGCCAAATCTGGTTGATAGTGTGTGGTCAAGAGCAAGAAAATTTTATAATCACTTTTTCTATGATGTTCTGTTATGTTAGATTTTTGTTGATGGACTTCCACCTCACTCTCTGGTATCTAACCTAGGTCTTACAGCTTCTTCGATGTTTTCTCAGACACCTCTACCCCTAACCTTTAGGTTTTACTATGAGCCTCAGCTCAACTGCAAGAAGCACATCACCCTGTGATTACTAGAGTTGAATTAATGGGTCAAGCTTTTCCGTTTGATTCTTTTCTTCAGAGAAAGTCTTTGCAATGAGGCTTCTCAGTCCCTCAGAAAAGTAGATTTCTGGTGAATATGTCCTATAAATTGGTCAGACCTAGCCAGTAAAAATAAATATTTCAATATCTACATAAACTTCACTGAAAAAACGTTGTTGGAAAGTGAGATATCAGCAGTCTTTTGATTTGTTTCCATAATCATCAACACACAAAAATATAAGGTCCTCAATTACATGGGTGATTTCTGTCTGCTTGGCAGAGAAATAGCTGTATAAGTGGATCTGAGCAAAGGGCATATATCTTCTCTGTTCTAAAAAATTTTTTTTCCAACAAGTTTCTCCTTGAGATGACAATTTGATCTCAATAAGTTTCTGTCCTAGATTACAGCATCTCTGGCTGTTTCGGTCCTTCCTACTTTGGGGGATAAATCACATATTCAAAGAAGCTGTAGTCTGAAAAGCCATTTTACATTGGATTAAACTTTTGAACATAGGTTTCCCTGCATCAGAGTTTAGTGAGACCTCCTTTCTCCTTACTTATCTTCTCTGTTCCATAAAGACATACGGCAAGAAGGACCTCCAAGTACTTTTCTGTAGAGTGCATGCTTTTCCTTTACTATTTGCCCACTGGGCTCCAGGGTGGGAAGCCAACAATACTTTCAGGCTTCATATAAGCAAAAGGATATTGTGTTGTTCGCCAATATTAGAGAGCTTTTTCTCAGGACTAGGGTGAATTTTGTATAAGTAATTGGAATAGGTCAAATATGAAGAACTGATTATCAGAAACCGGTGAAGGTGTTTTATAAGAACTCCCTCTCTGTTTATTTTCTACCTTGCATTAAAACTTTCATCTCAAAATTAGACAAGGCTTCTCTGAACAGACCTGGCATTGCTCCCGTGAGATTAGGGGCAAACAATCACAATCTCCTTCTGGTAAATTTATTGACAATCTCCTTATAGTCTTACTAGACTTATCTTCTCTGTTGTAATTGGCCAACAAAAGGCAGATCTTTGCTTAAACAGGTTAAGGAACTTACATCTCAAATGACAAGTAAGTTCAATTCCTGAAATAAGGAATTTTAAGCAGGAGACACTTTATTATTCATTTTTCTACAGTATACTACACATAATTTATGGGAGAAAAACAACTTAATTTCCCAAATGATCATAATGTATTGATCTCTCTGTTTTAGTAAGGTAGAAAAATGTGCTTACGTGGTAGAATCCATGACTTTGGGATCAGGTGAAGCTATTTCCAAGGAAATTCACCAGCAGTAATGTCTGTGCCACCCCTTAGTTAATCCTGTGTCACTTTCTACCTGTAGTTTGATCTGCTCTTCTGCCCTTACACATAGGGATTAATTTCCTTAGATAAAGATGGTGTCATCCTTTTCAGATATATAATTTTGTAATTTCTAGCACTGCTCTGGAAAATCATACTTGATGCTTTTCAGTGTTGCAGCTGTGGCCCAGTGTTAAGCTTCTTACTCTCATTTAGTTTAAACTCATACAGATTTGGGCCTGTTGAGTTCTCTCTGCCATCGTTCATTCCATAGTCAATGTCTATGTCCACATTTCTCATGACCTATTGACAAGCACCACAAATCTTACTTATAAGACCGCTTTATTCCAGAAAAATACAGATTTATTATCAAATCTCTGAAATGGTATGTTCATTCAAAACATATTTGAGTGACGTTAGTTTATTATATATCATTCATCCGATTTTTTCCTCTGCAGCAGTACCATGCTTTCAGTTCTGTCACCTAAAGGAAAAAATCCCACTCCCTAGGTTTCTCAGTGGCCCTGACTCTCTTACTGAGACATTATTTTTTGGTATTCTGTAAACATACTCACTGAAAAGAGGAAACTGTTTGCTGAGCCCAAGCCAGAAATATTCAACTTACAGTTATTGTCAAGTAACACAAGCAGCCACCACTGACCAATTCAGTCTAGCATGATACAAGTTATAAAGCAAGTTACAAAGCTCTTGTAACTTCACTTCTAGAGAAAAGATCTATGTTTCTTTTTTAGAAATTTTCTATAATTCCTAACTCTAGAATAAATAACTTATTTTTGTATAAAATTTCTGTTGATAAAAGCAATAAGCTTATTTGTATGTTCTTATACTCATACGTAGCTTTAACAGTTTTAAAACTGCTATTAATTAACATTTTATTAGTGAAAAAATAATGTAGGATTTAATAGGATCTATAAATATTTGTTCTAGAGAATGATCCAAAAAGCCAACCAAAGTTTTCTCCATAACTTCATTGACTTACTTCCCACACTTATTCCCAAAGAATTCAAGAGGCTAAAGGGTCTTATTACATTTTTGTCTGTAAAATGTCTCTTTTGAGTTCTTTTTTCTATTAGAAATTAAACTGAACTTTGGAACCCATCGGTCATTTTTTTTTTATTAGTTAGGCTAGTTCTTCATAAATACCCAAAAGCACACATTGCACTCAAATAATTCCTTAACTCTCAGTAATTGGTGGGTGTGGTGAGTAGCCAGTGAAGATATTCTGATAAATGCTATTTCCCATGGGCTCCATATACCCTACATATTTCAAAAAGGTATGCCAGAGTTGGTGTCTCTTTATGAAAAATTCCAAGCTAGCTTTCATTTGGAAATCTGGGATGTGAAGAAATTATGTCTCTCTTTATGTTCTGACAATGATCATAATTTCATCTGAGTATAAGCTAGACTGTTTTTAGGTTCACGTCAGCCATCACTTTCTTCACTGGTTTTTAAGGTTTTCCTGCTTTGCCAATTATAAATTTTATGACCTTAGTTTTATCTAGGAGTCCCAGATTCAGCATATAAAATTGTAAAACATTCAGCTAAATTTGAATTTCAGATAGGCATGCTATATTTGAAACATATTTAAACTAAAATTTCTTATCTGACATTCAAATTTAACTGGATATGTCACACTTTTACTTTATCTGGCAATACTTATTTGATCACTTAGCATAACTAAGTTTTCTTTTTCTCTCTAAAATGTTGCCTCTTGTGAGCTGCTGAATACTTTAAATGTGTTAATGGCTGAGGCAGTATTTTGTAAACTCTAAAGTGTTAGTCCCATGATATTGTTCTCATTATTTCCCACATCCAGTTCTACAACTTTTATTTCCATAAGGCTTTTCTTTAATCTATTCCAAATGGATTATTTAAATGTTATTTAAATATTTAAATATTTTACTATTAATGAGCCATTATTTTTTCCTAAAGGGTCAAAATAATGGTCTATGTTGTTTTCTAATAAAGCATTTAACTGTGTTTTAGTGTCCTATGGTCATGAGAGCAATTGCCTCTTAATTTCTCCAGGATTTGATGGATTGCTCACTCTGTTGTAACAGTTCTCCTCTGGTGAAACAGTAGGAGAAATGTGGCTCCAACTTGATTTTACTTCATGAAATACACTAAGTAGGTGGCAAGGTGACAAGACTCTGGTCCTAAGAAGTACATTTTGAGAGAGAAGGGGAGTCTACATTTTTATGTTGCTCAGGTGGATTTCTGGAGCTTTCATTAGCAGGATAATCTCAGGAAAAAGTGTCAGGTTCCTTCCCACCCATACCTAAGATGAAGGAACTTGGGAAATTTTAAATGCTAGGAATCAGCAAAAGGCATGTCTTCATTTAGAAGATCTTTCTTTCAATGTATTTTCAAATAAGAATTTATCTTTTGGGAGGATGAAAAGGAAGAGAAGTAACAGAAAAAATAGTCAAGAATGGTTGGCTTTTTATCATGTTATTACATGAAGTTCCACAGACTAGACACTTTTCAGAATACAAAAAAAACAAAAATAAAAAGGAAAGTAAAAACTACATATAAACATTCAAGGTCTAAAAAGCAATGAAGAAATCAAAGAAATGAGATTATTAGTATTCTGGTTCCTTGGTGATACACACTTAGCAAATAGAGTTGACTTCACGAAATCACAAAAGATATCTCTTATGAAGGAAAATGGAGGACTGGATATCTTGTAAAGACAAAGAGTGACTTAGTAGAGCTTACACATTCCAGGATATATCAGTCATCAACAATTGCCAGTAGCAGTGATACAACTCAAACTATCTTAAGGAAAAAAAAATAAGACTGACTGGGATATCTATTAAAATCATCTCCAATCCATCTCTAAGAAAGTCAACACTGTAAACCAGCTTCTGGAACGATTATAAGCAGGCACTCTTAGTGCACCCAAACCCTTTCTCATCCCTGACTCTTCCTGCATGCTAGCTTCATTCTCTCCCATTGTTCACACGCAGGATTTCACCAAATTGTGGTGACATGGCCATCAGATGAAAAGGTTGACCATGACAATGGCGGTTTGAAAAATCCTAGGGAAGAACACTAACTGACCCCTTTTCCAATCAATTGTGATTTGAAAATGTCCCCAGATGTAATTATGTGCCCAATGCTCTACTAGGCAATTGTTGTTGGGATGAGATTATAATTAGATAAAATATATTTCTAGGAGACATGACATAGATGGAGTGGGGAAGAAGTTTCCAGAAATGTATTTCTGGTCACAGGAAATGTGGAAGAATACTGAGCAGGAAAAGCAGTGGGTGCTCACTGTAGAGAACTGACAAATATTAAAATAATAATCTAATACAAAGTAAATTTAAAACCTAGAAAGTGCTTAGTTATAGCAGGGCATCTAAGTAGAAGTTTGGGGAAGACTTTTTGAAGAAATATTATTTAAACTAAAGCATAAAGAGTGAGGAAAAGAGTATTCCTGTCAGCTGCTGCTCTGACACTTGGGGGCTCTGTGATTTCTAATGTTTTCATGACCATGTTTACCTCTTAAGATTATGGTGTGAGTTGATTGATTTTATTTAATAACATAAAATAAATAACTCAGTGGTGGGCCCGCAGTGAGAGCTCAATTTTTTGCCTTCCTTTTTCATCCAGAGAGGTTCTATCTTGTGATGGAGCGAGACCCAGTCAGCCGAAGGATTTAAGGTTTAGGATAGGTCTACTGATTAGGTACAATTTAGAGTTATACTGATGATACTTGACTAAATCCAAAAAGGCCTGTGACACATCCTGCCCTTCTCACCTTAGTGTTCCCAAGTGAACTGCACACATCAGGATGAGGATCACTTTATTTAGTCAAGGACCCTTAAGAATCAATGTGGAAGTCCCTGTGCTGGACCACAGCCCACAGCCTGAGCTTCCTCCCTCTGAGGGAAAATGCAGATTGCAGTTGGTAAAGTATTTCAGCTTTTGAAAAGCATATGTTAAAAGAGAGAAAAAAAGAAAGGATGGAAGTAAAGAAGGAAGGAATGCAGGCAGGTAGGAAGGAAGTTGATCCTATAGGGAAAAATTTCTTAGCCAATCAAGTACAAGGAGAAAGGGGTAGCTCTATTAGCAGGTACAGCCATTCATTAGAGCTCAGAACCAATAAAATATGTATATAATGGTAGGTGACCAAACTGCTAAACAAAATTTATGAGGAAATACAATCAAATCAAATATGGAAGAATGATCCTTATATAAACATCACTGTAGAGCATGAAAATCTCTAAATAATTTTATAACAATTGCATCCTAAATAAATAATGTCTATATCTTTTTATGGGAAGGAGAGTTCATATTTAATTTTAAATGTACTTTTGTCAAAAACAGGCAAGAAGAAACTAGGTTGCTGGTTCTGGAAACATGATAAAATGCAAGCGATGTGATAAATCTTTTGTAATATATTTTTATATGTTTGCTCTAAACAATATTGCTAAATATTTTCTGATAAATTGTCCAGGAAATTGACATCCTTTATATCTTCTGAGGAACCAAAGAGAAATAGAATATATTAGAATGAAGCATGGCTGAAATTTATGGTAAGCATCAGATTTATTTTTTTACAGTGATTTTTATTTTTTCCATTATACTTGGTTTACAGTGTTCTGTCATTTTTTATGAAATAGTTAAGCTATTTTCCTGAGGAAAAAAGCATTAAGCCTGGTCCTATAGAACTTACATATTCCTTTGTCTGTGACAGTTGAAATTTTATATAGATATAATGTCTAAAAAGGGAAAACTGTATCTGCATAGAAATTATTAAAAGTGAACAATGCTTCACTCTTTGGTATATTTAGTCAACAGATATTCTGAAAGCCTGGAATATGCAAGGCCCTGATGTGTAAGATAAAATCTCAACCCTCAGAGCAACTGTTCTCAGCCTCATGTTGAGAAATAACCTGTAATATGATGTTATCTTCTTTTAGCTCATCTAATCAAAATGTTTGCTTCCTTAAGATGCAGTTGTTTTTTATAATAAAGATGCAGTTGTTTTTTCACTGCTTCATGGAAAAGAGGATGGGAGGCAAAAGTGTTTCAGAATAACTCCACTGAAGTTTCTTCTTCCCTGAAATAATTTTAGTAATAGTATTCATAAAGAAAGCTATAAGCATATAAATTTAAAACCCCAAACCCAAAATTAAGAAATCCAGCATTTATTATATCTCTTTTTTGCTCAAATATTTTTATTACTTGATCGTCCACTCTTTTCCTATTTCCACCAACATTGTGGCTAGCCACATTATAGATTCTCTAAATCGTGTTATTACTGTTACAAAGAGAAGAACCACAACTCTGCTTAGGCTTTGTACAGTGTTAGGACAACTCTCAGTATAAGCAATAATAATACACATAATGAAAATCACATATGTTCCCAACCTCCAGCTGTTAAACAGTGAGTTGCAGGCAAAAATTCATACAAATATGAACACATAAACACACATATTTCTATCCTACTGAAACCTGTGTTTTCCTTAGGATTTCCTCAAGTCTAAAAGAAGACACTGCTCCATTCTCATTGAACCTCCCCACACTCATCCCTCCATGCACACTTGAACAAATACACAGAAAATCATACATACATTCAAATCCACTGTTTTTCTGTGACGTATCATGCTAACTTCTTTTTTTATCTTTATTACTTCCTTATTTGAGCTTCATTTGGCTCAATTTTTTGTTCTGTCTCTTCAGATGGGTATTTAATTTATTTACATTCTTTTTTTATTGGTGAAACAGTTTTTTATTTATAGCATTTTTATTACTCAATTACATTTATAGTTGTACAACAATTCTCACAACCAAATTTTATAGCATTTTCATCGGAACCCTCAGTGCACACCCTCCATCCACCAACTGGTCTCATTTGGAAACCATATGTTTTTCAAAGTATGTGAGTTAAGTATCTGTTCTGCAAAGAAGTTCATTGTTTCTTTTTTTTTAGATTCCACATGTAAGTGATAGTATTTGATGTTGGTGTCTCCCTGTCTGACTGACTCTCTTAGCATGATAATTTCTTGGCCATTCCATGTTGCTGCAAATGCCCTATTTCCTTTTAATGGCTAAGTAATATTCCACTGTGTATATATAACACATCTTCTTTTTCCACTCCTCTGTCAATAGACATTTAGGTTGTTTCCATATCTTGGCTACTGTATATAGTGCTACAATGAACACTGGAGTACATGTGTCTTTTTGAGTCAGGGTTTTCTCTGGATAGATGCCCAGGAGTGGGATTGCTGGATCAATGATAATTCTAGTTTTAATTTTCTGAGGAATCTCCATACTGGTTTCTACAGTGGTTGCACCAATTTTCATTCCCACCAACAGTAGAATAGTGCTCCTTTTTCTCCATACACTCTCCAGCATTTATTGTTTGTAGAATTTTTGATGATGGCCATTCTGGCTGGGGTAAAGTGGTACCTCATAGTGGTTTTGATTTGCATTTCTCTAATACACGTGATGTTAAACACCTTTTCATGTATTTTTTGGCCATCTGTATGTCTTCTTTGGAGAATTGCCTGATTAGATCTTCTGCCAATTTTTTATGGGGTTGTTTGTTCTTTTTTTTTTTTTGGTATTGAGCTGTACAAGGTGTTTATACATTTTGGAGATTAATCCCTTGTCAGTGGCTTCCTTTGCAAATATATTCTCCCATTATGTGGGTTGTCTTTTTGTTTCTTAAGGTTTCATTTCTGTGCAAAAACTTTTAAGTTTAATTATGTCCTATAGGTTTATTTTTATTGTCATTATACTAGGAGGTGCATCCGAGAAGCTATTGCTGTTGTTTATGTTGGAGAGAGTTTGGCCTATATATATGTATATTTTTTTATTAGTGAATTTTATTTCAGTTGTAGGTGTACAAAAATCATCACAAGTAAATTTGATAGCATTTGAATCCCAAACCCTCAGTGCACCCCCCCACCCCCCAGATTGTCTTGCTTGAAAAACCAAAGGTTTTCCAAAGTCTGTGAGTCATTATCTGTTCTGCAAAGAAGTTCATTGTGTCTTTTTAGTTTCCACATGTAAGCAGTAGCATTGGGTGTTGTGGTCTAATTGTCTGACTGGTTTCACTTTGCATGATAATTTCTAGGTCCATCCATGTTGCTATAAATGCTATTTCGTTCCTTTTAATGGCTGAATAATATTCCATTGTGTGTATGTACCACTTCTTCCCTATCCACTCCTCTGTCGATGGGCATTTGGGTTGTTTCCATGACCTGGCTATTGCATAGAGTGCTGCAATGAACACTGGAGTACATGTGTCTTTTCGAGTCATGGTTTCTTCTGGATACATGCCCAGGAGTGGGATTTCTGGATCAAATGATAAGTCTATTTTGAGTTTTCTGAGGAATCTCAATACTGTTTTCCAAAGTGGTTGCATCAATTTTCATTCCCACCAGCAGTGTAATAGGGATCCTTTCTCTCCACACCCTCTCCAGCACTTATTGTTTGTAGACTTTTTAATGATGGCCATCTGGCTGGTGTAAGGTGGTACCTCTTAGTGGTTTTGATTTGCATTTCTCTGAGGAGGAGCGATGTTGAACATCTTTTCATGTGTTTATTTGCCATCTGCATGTCTTCTTTGGAGAATTGCCTGTTTAGATCTTCTGCCCATTTTTTGATGGGGTCGTTTGTTTTTTTGGTATTGAGCTGTAGGTGGTGTTTGTAAATTTTAGAGATTAATCGCTTGTCAGTCGCTTCATTTTCAAATATTTTCTCCCATTCTGTGGGTTGTCTTTTTGTTTTGTTTAGGGTTTCCTTTGCTGTGCAAAAACTTTGAAATTTAATTAAGTTCCATTTGTTTATTTCTCTTTGTATTGTCCTTACTCTGACAGATGGATCTGAGAAGATGCTGCTTTCATTTATGTCAGGGAGTGTTTGTCCTATGTTTTCCTCTAAGAGTTTTATATTATCTGGTCTTATATCAGGATCTTTAATCCATTTTGAGTTTATTTTTGTGCATGGTGTTAGGAAGTATTCTAGTTTCATTTTTTTACACACAGCTGTCCAGTTTTCCCAGCACTTCTTACTGAAGAGGCTCTCTTTTCTGCAATGTATATTCTTGCCTCCTTTGTCATAGATTAGTTGACTATAGATGCGTGGGTTTAATTCTGGTCTTTCTATCCTGCTCCATGGCCTATTTTTTCCTCTAAGAGTTTTATAGCATCTGGTCTTATACTTAGGTCTTTAGTTCATTTTGAGTTTATTTCTGTGTATGGTGATAGGAAGTGTTCTAATTTGATTGATTTACATATAGCTGGGCAGTTTTCCCAGAACTGTATTGAAGGGACTGTCTTTCCTCCATTGCATATTTTTCCCTCCTTTGTCATTGATTAAGTAACTGTAGGTGTGTGGGTTTAATTCTTGGCTTTCTATCTTGTTCCACTCATCTATATATATCCTTATGCCAGTACCATATGGTTTTGATGACTGTAGCTTTGTAGTATAGTCTGAAGTCAGGGATCCTGATTGTTTAGCTTCATTTTTCTTTCTCAGAATGTCTTTGTCTATTCTGGGTCTTTTGTGCTTCCAAACAAACTTTAAAATATTTTGTTCTAGTTCTGTGAAAACTGTCCATGGTGATTTGATAGGGGTTGCATTGAAACTGTAGATTGCTTTGGGTAGTGTAGTCATTTTGACGATACTGATTCTTCCAATCCAAGAACAGGGTATGTCTTTCCATCTGTGTCATCTTTGATTTCTCTCGTCAGCATTCGATAGTTTTCGGAGTACAGATCTTTTGTCTCTTTAAGTAGGTTTATTCCTAAGTATTTTATTATTTTTGATGTGATGGTAAATGGGGTTGTTTCCCTAACTTCTCTTTCAGACCTTTCATTGTTAGTATTGGTGAAAGAGTTTGTTCTAAATTTTCCTCTGACCACTGTTTTAAGTGTACCCCAGGGTTTCTTTTATGTAGTATGTTTTTATTTGGTTGAGTTCTATGATTTCAATCTCTATTTCCCTGTTTTACTCAAGATTTGTCCACTAGAAAGTGACAGGGCCTTTTTAATTTTTTGATTTGTTAATAATTTCTAGTTATACATTGCACTATAATCCAAGACTATTGATTTTATTTCTGCTTTATAGGACATCTTTATGGTTTCCTTGTGAACCAGTATGTGAAAACTTGTAAATGTTCCAAAAGCACTGGAAAGGAAGTATGTGCCCTATTATAAGTGAAATTTTGCTCTATGATAATAAGATCTATTTTATTGATGATGTGGTTAGGTTTTCTGTCTCCTAATCATTTTTGATTTGTCTACTTGATCTGTCTAGATCTGAGTTTGCTGTGTTAAAAGTCTCCTCTTATTATAGTGTTTCCATATCTGTTCTGCAGTTTTTTACTTCATAAACTTGGTTGCTATATTATTTTGTTCATAGTACCAAAAAATTTCATGCAATCATTTTGAATTATTACATGTAGTATAAAAGCTATCTCTAAAATTTTTTTTTTTACTTTTTTTTCTTTGCTTTTTAAGGGCCACACCTGTAACATATGGAAGTTCCCAGCCTAGGAGTCACATTGGAACTGTATCTACCAGCCTACACCACTGCCAGAGCAACATGAGATCTGAGCAGTGTCTGTGACCTACACCACCTGCAATGCTGGACCCAGTGAGAGAGGCCAGGGATCAAACCCACATACTCATGGATCCTAGTTGGGTTTGTTAATTGCTGAGCCACGAAGGTAACTCATTTTTTTTTAAGTTTTGAATTAAATTAAATGTCAAATTTATGTCACTCTCTTCTTACTGTTTCTGTGGACCTGGTATACCTTTGTCTATATCGTTTTCTTGCTTTGCTGAACCACTTTGTTTTAAATACATTCCTTGAATACATAATATGGTTGGATATTGCTTACTGACCCAAAGTGAAAAATCACATTAAGTTCATTTATATTTATCGATATGACTGATTTTCTCAATTCTATTTGTCTCAATTGTGTCATACCATTATTATAATTAGGTGTATTACATGCATGCTATGCTTACTTCTTTAAAAATGTACATTATTTGTTCATTACAAATGATAATTAGGAAGGATCAGAGTTTCATTCTAATGGTCACCTTTGAATTTATACCTTTTATAATGCCTTTTATCCTATATTTTCCTATTTGACATTTTACCTTTTTGTTTGTTAGGTTTTAATGGTATGTTTTCAACCCTACTTACTGACTATATAATAGTCAATGGATTTATTTTACTTTCTATTTTCTCTATTCTCCTCTTATATTTAGTTGCTTTCTTTTGTCATAAAACATTTTTGAATCTATGCCTTTGTTTTATCTTAGATCTACATTTGTATGTGTCAAAAAGCCCATCATCAGTCCTTGCCAAGTTTTTCGTATTTATCTACTGACTGAATGAAGCTAATCTGGTGAATTCTTCAAGGAGAGCTCATTAGTAGAGAATGTTTTACATTCTATGTGTTTAAGACTCTTTTTTAAAGACAATGTTTGACAAATACCTTAGCTGGCAATAAAAATCTGTGTTCATATCTTCATACACTGAGATTTATTTTTCTAATGCTACTCTATCACTGTCTTTGCTCAAGGGTTGTTTTTAAAAATCTAATGCTGTTGTAAATTATTTGATCTTTTGCCTGGAAACTTTCATAGGTTTTGGGGTTTTATTTAAGTCTAGTCATGTTACTAGTGTGCATCTTGGAGGTGATAATTCTGAGTTAATGCTCTAGGTGTCTAGTGTTTCTTCTCAATATGTAGATTCGATTCAGATTTTCTTTTATTTCTGGAAAACTTTGTTAAATTATATTTTCAGATATTAATTCTGTTTTATTGCTCAGTTTTCTTTTTCAGGGACTCTGATTGTACCTATATTATTCCAGTTGTGTCTCCCATCCATTTCCACTACTTCATCTTTGGCTTTTTCTACTTTTTTAAAGAAATCTCATTTTAATTTCATTTTTTCATGCCTTCCTTCAGCAGTCTTCAATTGAGAAAAAAATTGCATTTTCTTCTATTTTGTTTCTGAATATAATCAACTATTTTTATTGTTTCCTGATTTTTGTTTCTATTCTGATTCAACATACTAATCCAGTTTGGAGTGTAGTCTTATATTTTTCTGTCTTTTTTTTTTTCATTTTTTTCCTACAGGGAAGAATAATTTGCCAGTCAAGATGTGCTAAATCATATTTTCTATTACATTAAGGCAATTTAACTAGATTTATTCAGTTTCTTCTCTTCTTTCAGTGGATTTAGTGTGGTTTACAAGATTAACACATACCATGGCATATACTTTTGTCAGAATATCAAAGTTATAGATTCTCAGTGAAGTTTTGTATTTTTTATGTGCATGTGGTATACGGAAAAACCAGTGTTTTTCCTCTTTTGCTTTTTCTCTTTCCACTAAATCTCTGAAGGTGCTTCTCCCTCATTTTTGTGCTTTCTTTCTCCCCAGAAATTCTGGATGACTATCATTTCAAGTAGTACATACTTATAAATTCTTTCCCTGCATGTTCTGATATACCAAGGCACATTGTTAGTATTTTCCAACTTAGAGTGAATTAATCCTTTTGGTAGTGTTTTTAGCTCAACTTTGTTCTGTCACCAGCACCCCTCTACTTTCTTCCCTGCATTTTTTATTAGATTGCTTTTACATGAGCTTGAAGTCTTAGAACATAACGGGAACATAAGAGGTCATTTCATTATTATTTTTCTTCTGTTTTGTTCTTATTGACTTTTTGGTTACAATTATTTGTAAATTAACCTCTAAGTACCTTGAGGGCATTGTGTAGTTTTGATTGTCTTTCTAGTTTTTCATATGTAGTTTCTATTTCACATGTAGTTTTGATTGTCTTTCTAGTTTTTCCCCATTATTCTATAGAAAATTGTGAGGGACATGGCCTTAAGCACTCACTGCTAGTAATTCAGATACCATATTTGTTTATCTTTTCCATTAAAAACCAGGATTCAAATACCTATTACAGGGAATAGCTAAAAGGCATTACTCAAATGCCCCAATAATAAGCATAGTTAGCAACAAAGAATGTAGTTCCTCATGGAAGCTCAAAGCTAGAAAAACTGGAAAGATTATCTGGTATGTCTAGAAGTTAAAAACTTAAGAAAATAAAGTGGCTTTTTAAAATTGTCCTCAATATTGACTGATTACTAGAAGCCAAGTTTCCTGATTCTCAGTCAAGTGCTTATTTTTTTCTTTTGTTGTTTTATTGGTATTCAGTATATATTCATTTATTTTACATTTATGAAAGAAATTCACCACCCCTCTTCCTCATCCCCCCAATTTTTTTTTATTTTTTATTTTTTTTGTCTCTTTGGGGCCGCACCCACAGCATATGGAGGTTCCCAGGCTAGGGGTCTAATTGGAGCTGCCACCAATGGCTGATGCCACAGCCACAGCAATGTGGGAGCCAAGCCATGTCTGCGACCTAAACCACAGCTCACAGCAATGCCAGATCCTTAACCCACTGAGCAAGGCAAGGGACCAAACCCACAACCTCATGGTTCCTAGTCGGATTCGTTAACCACCGAGCTGTGATGGGATCTACCCCCCAAAAAATTTTTTACAAACATAAAATATTTAAAACTAAATGAAAACAAGTTAAATACAGTGCAATTATTTTTATTTTGTTTTATTTTTTAAAAATTATTATTCTATTTTATTTTACTTTACAATGATTTTTATTTTTTCCATTTTAGCTGATTTACAGTGTTCTGTCAATTTTCTGGTGCACAGCAAGGTTGACCCAGTCACACATACATGTATACATTCTTTTTTCTCACATTATCATGCACTATCACAAGTGACCAGACATAGTTATCAGTGCTATACAACAGGATCCCATTACTTATCCATTCCAAAGGCTAGAGTTTGCACCTATTAAACCCAAATTGCCAGTCCCTCCTACTCTCTCCCCCTTCCTCTTGGCAACCACAAGTCTGTTCTTGATGTCCATTATTTTCTTTTCTGTTGAAAGGTTCATTTGTGCCCTATATTAGACTCCAGTTAAACAACAGTCTGTGATGGTCTATGTAGGAAACAAACACGAAAAGCAATGGATAGGTGAACATGTATAACTGAATTGTTTTGTTGTATAGTAGACGTTATCACAACATTGTAAATCAGCCATATTTCAAAAAAAAGTTTTTAAAAAAGGAAATCATCAAACCAAAAAAGGAAAAGAACAAAGGACAAACATAGAATCAACTGAGAAAAAGGATTAAAATGGCAAAAAATACATATTTATTAAAAATTATATTAAATGTCAATGGACTGAATGCTCCAAACAAAAGACATAGGGGGTAGACAGGATTAAAAAAAAAAAGCCTACAATATTCTGCCCTCGGAAGATTCACCTTAGGGGAAAGGACACATAAATTGAAAGTAAGGGGGTGGTAAAAGTTTTTTCATGTGAATGGAAAAGATGGGAATTTGGGAGTCAAAATATTCTTACCAGACAAAACAGACTTTAAAACAAAGACCATGAAGAATGAAAAAGGAAATTACTTAATGATAAAATGGTTGTTGTTTTTAAATTATTAATTTAAGAAGAGGATATCACACTCATCAATATATATGCCCCTAACATAGGAGCACCCAAAAACACACAACAAACTAACAGACATAAAAGTAGAAATTGATGGAAATATAATAGCAGTAGGAGACTTTAACACCCCAATTGCACCATCTAGTCAAAAATAAATAAATAAACAGAGATCCTAAATGACACAATAGAAAATTTAGGCTTAATTGATATTTTCAGGACATTACATCCAAAAAACATCAGAGTGTGCATGTTCAAGTACACATGGAACATTCTCAAGGATTAACAACCTACTGGGGAACAAAACAACCTCAACAGGTTTAAGAGAACAGAAATTACTTCAAGTATCTTTCTGACCACAATGGTGTGAAAATAGAAATCAATCACTGGAAAAGAAATGAGAAACAACTGATTATGTGGTGACTAAACAATAAGCTACTAAGAAACCAGTGGGCCAATGAGGAAATCAAAAGGGAAATTAAAAATACCTCCTGAATAATGATAATGAAAACAGAACCATTCAAAATCTAGGGATGTGGATTGGAATAAGATGGCAGAAGAGAAGGACTGGAGCTCAACTTCTCTCCCCAAAACAACAAAATTAATAGCAAATGCTGAGCAACCTTCAACCAAATGGATTGTAAACTTTCAAAAAGATATTCTACTCCAGAAGACAAAGAGGAGACCACACCAAGAGATAGGTGAGGCAATTACACGATAGAAGAAACCCCATACCTCCCAGGTGGGAAGCACCACAGACTGGAAAGTAACTGTATCACAGACACTCAGCTACAGGGTTGAGAGTCGTGAGACCCATGTCAAATCCCCATGCCTGGGGATCTGGCACAGGGAGAAAAAGCCCCTGGAGCACCTGGCACTGAAGGTCAGTGGGGCTTCAGGACATCAGCTCCAGAGGAATGGGGGAAAGAGGAGACCCCATTCTTGAAAGGCACACACAGACTTTCACATACACTGGGTCCCAGGGCAAAGTAAAGTCTCCATAGGAATCTGGGTCAAACCTGACTGCAATTGTTGGAGGATCTCCTAGGAAAACATGGGCGACTGTAGCTTTCTGAGGGGGAAAAGCATTGGAGGTGAAGCTCTCAGGAATATTCAGCAGCCTGAATTTCTCTGGAGGTGGCCATTTCTGGGAAAACCTGGTCCCTCCCATCAGTGCTGAGAAGCCCCAGGCCAAACAATAATCCAGGTGGGATCACAGCCCCACCCATCAGTAAACAGGCTGCCTAAAGACCCCTCAGGCACACAGCCAGCCTCTAATCTCATCCAGAGACAGAGCCCCACCATCAGAGGGAGAGGAATCAACCCCACCTACCAGTGAGCAGGCATCACTCCCTCCCACCAGGAAGCCTATAGCAAGCCCCCCCCCATACCTACTTTAGCCACAGGGGAGGCAAACTCCAGAACTAAGAGAGGCTACAACTCTATTGTCTACAAAAAAAGTCACACCAAAAACCTATAAAGTGGAAAGACAGAAAACTCTAACTCAGAAAAGGGAGAAAGAGAAAAGCCCAGAAAAACAGCTCAGTGATGAGGAGATTATCAGCCTCCCAGAAAGAGACTTTAGAATGTTGATGCTGAAGATAATGCAAGGCATTGGAAATAAACTGGAGGCAAAGATTGATAATTTACAGGAAACACTGAGCAAAGACATACAAGCTGTAAAAATTAAATAAGAGGAGATTCAAAATACAACAACTGAAATAAAAAATTCATTAGAAGCAGCCATCAGTAGAATACAGGAGGCAGAAGAATGAATCAGTGAGGTGGAGGACAGATTAGTGGAAATCACTAATGCAGAAGAGAATAGAGATAAAAGATTGAAAGGAAATGATCAGAGTCTCAGAGAACTCTGGGATAATGTTAAATTCACCAACATCTGTATTATAGGGGTGCCAGAGGGAGAAGAGAGAGAGAAGGGGACAGAAAAAAATATTCAAAGAGATAATAGCTGAAAACTTCCCTAATATAGGAAAGGAACCACTCACTCAAATCTAGGAAGTGCAACAAGTATCATATAAAATAAACCCAAGGAGGGATACCCCAAGAAACGTGTTAATCAAAATGACCAAAATTAAAGGCAAAGAGAAAATATTGAAAGCAGCTAGGAAAAAGAAACTAATGACATACAAGACAACCCTGATAAGGTTATCAGCAGATTTTTCAGCTGCAACTCTACAGGCCAGAAGGGAGTGGCATGGTATACTTAATGTGATGAAAAGAAAACTCTTCCAACCAAGATTACTTTACCCAGCAAGGCTCTCATTCAGATTTGAAGGAGACATCGAAGCCTTTACAGATAAGTAAAAGCTAAGAGATTTTTGCAACACTAAACCAAATTTACAACAAATTCTAAAGGAACTCCTCTAGATAGAAAAGAAAAGGCCACAACCAGAAATAAAAACATCACAAATGACAAGGCTCACCAATAAAGATATGCATACAGTAAAGATATGAAATCATCCATGCACAATTATGTTACCAAAATCAGAAAAAGTGAAAAGAGCACAGATCAGGACCCTGGAGATGCACTTGCAATTAAGAAATCAACAACTTAAAACAATCTCATTTATACAGACTCCTATATCAAAATTTGAGGGTAACCGGAAACCAAAAATCTACAATTGATACAGAAACAAATAAGAAAAATCAACTCAAATACAACATTAAAGATAGTCATCCTGTGACAGGAGACTAGAAGAGAATAAGGAAAGAAAAAAGAGCCACAAAAAGCCCAGTTAATAAAATGGCAATAAGAACATACATATCAATAATTAGCTTAAATAATAATGGACTGAATGCCCCAATCAAAAGACATAGACTAGCTGAATGGATACACAAACAAGACCCACATATATGCTGTCTTCAATAGGTGCACTTCACTTCTAGGGACACAAGCAAATTGAAAGTGAGAGGATGGAAGAAAATATTCCATGCAAACGGGCATCAAAAGAAAGCTGGAATAGCAATACTCATCTCAGACAAAATAGACTTTAAAATGAAGAACATCTTAAGAGACAAGGAAGGGCACTACATAATGGTCAAAGGATCAATCCAAGAAGAAGGGATAACAATTCTAAATATCTATGCACCCAACATAGGATCACCACAATATATAAGGCAAGTGCTAGCAACCTTAAAAGGAGAAATTAACAATCACACAGTCATAGTGGGGGACTTTAACACCCCACTTACAGCAATGGATAGCTCATCCAGAAAGAAAATCAATAAGGAAACACAGGCCTTGAATGAAGCCTTAGACCAGATGAACTTCATAGATATTTACAGGACATTCCATCTAAAAGCAACAGAATACACATTCTTCTCAAGTGTGCACAGAACATTCTCTAAGATTGATCACATCCTGTGCTACAAATCAAGCCTTGGTAACTTTAAGAATACTGAAATCATTTCAAGCATCTTTTCTGACCACAATGTTATAAGACTGGAAATCACCAACAAGAAAAAATGGCAAAAATTACCAACACATTAAGACTAAACAACATGCTACTAAACAACCAATGGATTGCTGAAGAAATTAAAAAATACCTAGAAGCAAATGACAACAAAGATACGACACTCCAAAACTTCCAGGATGCAGCAAAAGCAGTTCTAAGAGGAAGATTTATAGCAATAAAAGCCTACCTCGGGAAACAAGAAAAACTCAAATAAACAAGCTAACTCTACATCTAAAGCAGCTAGAGAGGGAAGAACAGACAAGACCTAAAGTTTGTAGAAGAAAAGAAATCATAAAGATCAGAGCAGAAATCAATGAAATAATAAAGAAGAAGACCATAGAAAAGATCAATCAAACTAAAAGCTGGTTCTTTGAAAAGATCAACAAAATTGATAAACCCTTAGCCAGATTTATCACGAAAAAAAAAGAGAGGACACAAATCAATAAAATTAGAAATGAAAAAGGAGAAGTAACAACAGACATCACAAAAATACAAAGGATCATAAGAGCCAACTATATGCAACTATATGGCAATAAAATGGAAAACCTAGAAGAAATGGACACATTCTTAGAAAAGTACAATTTTCCAACACTAAACCAAGATGAAATAGGAAATATGAATAGACCAATGACAAGTTCTGAAATTGAAACTGTGATTAAAAAACTACCAACAAACAAAAGTCCAGGACCAGCTGGCTACATAGGTGAATTCTATCAAACATTTAGAGAAGAGCTAACACCTATCCTTCTGAAACTATTACCAAAAACATTGCAGAGGAAGGGACACTCCCAAATTCATCCTATGAGGCAACCATCATCACCCTGATACCAAAACCAGACAAAGATACCACACACAAAAAAAAAATACAGGCCAATCTCCCTGATGAACATAGATGCAAAAATTCTCAACAAAATACTAGCCAACCAAATCCAGCAATACATTAAAAGTATTGTGTATCACAATCAAGTGGGATTTATCCCAGGGATGCAAGGATTCTTCAATATCTGCAAATCAAACAGTGTGATACACCACGTTAACAAACTGAAGAATAAAAACCATATGATCCTCTCAGTAGATACAGAAAAAGCCTTTGACAAAACATCCATTTCTGCTAAACAACCTTCAGAAAGTGGGCATAGGGGGAATCAACCTCAATGTAATAAAGGCCATCTATGACAAACCCAGAGCTCACATCATTCTCACTGGTGAAAAGCTAAAAGAATTCCTGCTGAGATCAGGAGCAAGACAGGGATGTCCACTCTCGCCACTACTATTCAACATAGTTTTGGAAGTCCTAGCCACAGCAACGGAGAAGTACAAGAAATAAAAAGAATCCAAACTGGAAAGGAAGAAGTAAAACTATCACTATATACAGATATGATACTATGCCTAGAGAATCCTAAAGACTCTACCAGAAAACTGTTAGAGCTCATCAATGAATTTGGCAAAGTTGCAGGATACAAAAATTAATACACAGAAATCAACTGCATTTCTATATACTAACAATGAAATATCAGAAAGAGAAATTAAGGAAGAAATCCCATTTACCATTGCATCAAAAAGCATCAAATAATTAGAAATAAACTTGCCTGAAGAGACAGAAGACTTGTACTCTGAAAACTATAAGACACTGATGATAGAAATCAAGGATGACATGAACAGATGGAAAGACATACCATGCTCTTGGATTGGAAGAGTCAATATTACCAAAATGACTATACTACCCAAGGCAATCTACACATTCAATGCAATCCCTATGAAATTACCAAGGACCTTTTTTCACAGAAGTAAAACAAATTATTTTAAAGTTTGGAAACACAAAAAGCCCAGAACATCCAAAGACATCCTGAAAGGGAAAAATGGAGCTGCAGGAATCAGGCCCCTTACTTCAGACTACACTACAAAGCTACAGTCATCAAAAACATATGGTACTGGTACAAAGACCGAAATATAGATCAGTGGAACAGGATAGAAAGCCCAGAATTAAATCCACACATCTATAGTCAACTAATCTATGACAAAGGAAGCAAGAATATACATTGGACAAAAGACAGCCTCTTCAATAAGTGGTGCTGGGAAAACTGGACAGCTACATGTAAAAAAATGAAACTAAAACACTTCCTAACACCATGCACAAAAATAAACTCAAAATGGATTAAAGATCTAGATATAAGACCAGATAATATAAAACTCTTAGAGGAAAACATAGGCCAAGTACTCTCTGACATAAATGATAGCAGCATCTTCTCAGATCCATCTGTCAGAGTAAGGACAATAAAAAGAGAAATAAAAAAATTTTCAAATTAATTAAACTTAATTAATTAAACTTCAAAGTTTCTGTACAGCAAAGGAAACCCTAACAAAATGAAAAGACAACCCACAGAATGGAGAAAATATTTGAAAATGAAGCGACTGACAAGCGATTAATCTCTAAAATTTACAAACACCTCCTAAAGCTCAATATCAAAAAAAAAAACAAATCACCCCATCAAAAAATGGGCAGAAGATCTAAACAGACAATTCTCCAAAGAAGACATGCAGATGGCAAATAAATACATGAAAAGATGTTCAACATCACTCCTCAACAGAGAAATGCAAATCAAAACCACTATGAGGTACCACCTTACACCAGCCAGATGGCCATCATTAAAAAGTTACAAACAATAAGTGCTGAAGAGGGTGTGCAGACAAAGGATCACTATTACACTGTTGCTGGGAATGCAAACTGGTGCAACCATTTGGAACACAGTATTGAGATTCCTCAGAAAACTCAAAATTGAATTACCATTTGATCCAGCAATCCCATTCCTGGGCATCTATCCAGAAGAAACCATGACTCAAAAAGACACATGTACTCCAGTGTTCATTGCAGCACAATAGCCAAGTCATGGAAACAACCTAAATGCCCATCGACAGAGGAGTGGATAGGGAAGATATGGTACATACGCACAATGGAATATTACTCAGCTATTAAAAAGAATGAAATAACAACTTTTATAGCAACATGAATGAATCTAGAAATTATCATGCAAAGTGAAACCAGTCAGACAATTAAACACAACATCCGATGCTACCGCTTACATATGGAAACTAAAAAAAGGACATAATGAACTTCTTTGCAGAACAGACAATGACTCCCAGACTTAGGAAAACCTATGGTTTCCAAATGAGACAATCTGGCAGGTGGGAGGTGAACTGAGGGTTTGGGATGGAAATGCTATAAAATTTGGCTGTGATGATTTTTGTACACCTATAGTTGTAATAAAATTCATTAAGTAATGAAAAAAGAATCTACGTGATGCTGCAAAAGCAGTTCTTAGAGCAAAGTTCATAGAAACAGAGGTCTTCCTCAAAAGAGGAGGAAAATTTCAAAACAGCAACTTAACCTAACACCTAAAAGAATTTTCCAAGAGGAACACACAAAACCTAAAGTCCACAGAAGAAAGGAAATCAGAAAAATCAGGGTGGAAACCAATAAATAGAGATTCAAAAAACAATAGAAAAATTCAATAAAACCAAGAGCTGGATTTTTGAAACGGTAAATATATTGACAAACCTCTGGCCACACTCACCACAAAAAAGAGAGAGAGAGGACCCTCCGAAAAATAAAATAAGAAATTACAAAGGAGACATCTCAAAGGATACTGAAGAAATACAAAATAAATAGATAAATAAATAAGTGAATACTGTGGAATACTATGGGCAATTGTATGCCAACAAATTCGACAATCTAGAAGAAGTTGACACCTATCTAGAAACATAAAGCCCACCAAATCTTAATCAAGAAGAAACAGGTCATTTGAACAGACCAATCATCAGAAATTGAGTTGAATATGTGATAAAAAGCGCTCCCTACAAACAAAAGCCCAGGGCCACGTGGCTCCACAGAAGTCCACCAAATATACAAAGAACTTATACTTATCCTTCTCAAACTTTTCCCAAAGGTTGAAGAAGAACAACTAATCCCAAATGCATTCTATGAAGCCACCCTCACTCACTCGAATACCCAAACCAGACAAATATACTACCAAAAAGGAAAATTAAAGGCCAATATTTTTCATGAATACAGATGAAAAAATCCTCAACAAAACTTTAGCCAATTTACTTAATGCAAAAATCATATAAAAAAGATCATCTACCACAACAAAGTAGGACTCATCCTGCATTCAGAAGGATGGTTCACTATATGCAAATCTTATAGGACATTAATGAAAGAAGAGTCAAAAACACTTGATTATCTCAATAGATGCAGAAAAAGCATTTAATAATATCCTATATCTATTCATGATAAAAAGTCTTACAATAGTGGATGTAGAGGGAACATATTTTATAGAAGGAACATAAAAGCCATTTATGACAAAACCACAGCAAATAATATACTCCATGGAGACAAGCTGAA
Organism: Catagonus wagneri; assembly: GCA_004024745.2. NCBI lineage: Eukaryota > Metazoa > Chordata > Mammalia > Artiodactyla > Tayassuidae > Catagonus > Catagonus wagneri. The sequence continues at coordinate 1,870,120 of PVHT021183607.1, forward strand.
AGTCTTCCTGCTAAAATCTGAAATAAGACAAGAATGCCCACTCTCACCGCTTTTATTCAACATAGTGTTAGAAGTCCTAGCTATAGCAATTAGACAAATGAAAGAAACAAATAAATTCACATTGGAAGAGAAGAGGTAAAATTGTCACTCTATCCAGATTACATGATATTATGTATAGAAAACCCTACAGACTCCACACAACTACTTGAACAGATCAATGAATTCAGCAAAATGACAGGATACAAGATTAGCATTCAGAAATCTTTTGCATTTCTGTACACTAGAAATGACATTTTAGAAAAGGAATAAAATATATAAAACCTTTTAAAATTGCACCCCCCGAAATTAAATACTTAGGAATATACCTGACTGTAGAGGTGAATGACTTATATGTGCTGAGAACTATAAAACATTAATCATGGAAATTAAAGAAGATTCAGAGAAATTGAAAGATATTCCATGCTGCTAATTTGGACGAGTTAATATCATAAAAATGGCCATACTACCCAAAGCAATCTACAGATTCAGTGCAATCCCTATATAATCATTCATGACATTTTTCACAGAACTAGAGCAAACAATCACAAAACTTATACGGTACCATAAAAGACACAGTAATGCCAAAGCAATCCTGAGGGAAATAAAAAAACAAGTGGGAGGCATAACTCTCCCAGACTTCAGATATTATTACAAAGTTATACAAGTCAAGAAAGTGTGGTACTGGTAAAAAAAAAAAAAAAAAAAAAAAAAAACACAGACATAGAAACCAATGGAACAGAATAGAGAACTCTGAAATGAACTCAGGCGTCTACGGTCAATTAATCTTCAACAAAAGAGGCAAGGATATTAAATGTAAAGAAGACACTCTCTTCAGCAAGCGGTGCTAGGAAAACTGGACAACTGTATGCACATCAGTGAAACTAGAACACCCTCACACTGTGCACAAAAATAAACTCAAAATGTCTTAAAGATTTAAACATAAGACAAGACCCTATAAAACTCCTAGAAGAGAACACGGGCAAAACATTCTCTCACATCAACTGTACAAATGCTTTCTTAGGTCAGTCTTCCCAAGGCAATAGAAATAAAAACAAAATAAACCAATGGGAATCATATTGAACTTACAAACTTTTGCATAGCAAAGGAAACAAACAAAAACAGACAACCTACAGAATGGGAGAAATACTTGCAAATGATACAACTGACGAGGGCTTCATCTCCAAATATACAATCAATCCATACAACTCAATAGCAGAAAACAAAAAGCAAAATGATAAATGGGCAGAGGATCTAAATAGACATTTCTCCAAAGAAGATATATGGATGGTCAATAGACACATGAAAAAAATGCTTAACATCACCAACTATTAGAGAAATGCATATCAAAGCTATAATGAAGTACTGCATTACATGGGTCAGAGTGGCTGTCTTTAATATATCTGCAAATAACATGGAAAACCTCCTACACTGTTGGTGAGAATGTAAATTGGTACAAGCACTATGGAAAATGGTGTGGTGGCACCTCAGAAAACTAAATATAGAACTACCATATTATCCAGCAATCCCACTTCTGGGCATATAAACTTTCATTGCAAACGATGCATGCACCCTTATGTTCATTATAGCACTACTCACAATAACCAAGACATGGAAACAACATAAATGTCCAGTGATGGATGAATGGATTAAGATGATGTGGTACATATACACAATGGAATACTACTTAGCCATGGAAAAGAACAAAATAATAATGCCATTTGCCTCACAATGGATAGAACTAAATATTATCATACTAAGTGAAGTAAGAAAAAGACAAATACCATATGATTCCCCTTATACGTGATATATAAAATATGGCAAAAATGAACTAATCTACATAATAGAAACTCATGGACACAGAGAACAGGTATGTGACTGCTAAGGAGGAGGGGGAGGGAATGCGTTGGACTGGGAGTTTTGGATTAGTAGATGCAAACTATTACCTTTCAGATGGATAAGCAATGAGGTCCTGCTATATAGTGCAGGGAACTCTATACAATCACTAATGATAGAACATCTTGGAAGATTTTATATATATATATACATACACATATGTTATATATATATATAACATATGTGTATGTATATATAACTGGGTCACTTTGCTGAACAGCAGAAAGTGACAGAATATTGTAAATCAACTATAATTTTAAAAAGTGTTAAAAAAAGATGTACTTTCCAGCTCTCACATGCTTAAGTCTTTCTTTAACATAGACATCAAATCTTAAATTAAATAAACAGACTGGTTTTGCTAGAGACACATTTTGGTTACCACCATCACCTATGGGTATTACATAGCATTGCTGCACAGGTTAGCCCCTGTCTTCACAAACTGGATTTCACATAAAATTTTCTCATGTTGTCAGCATTCAATTTTCTACTGATGCACTTAAAAGTTTTCATGAACTATTGAAAGCAAATATAACCCTAACCCTGAATAAAGCACAGTCTTCCTCTTAAAACCTTTGGTATTGAGTGAACAGCAAAAAATAAATACTCGTCACTGGTTCATTTCCACAGTGAAGTTTCTCAATGCAAAACTCACCAAAAACTTTTGACCTCTGGACCCAAAGACTATCAATTTATCCAGCTTACGGAGGTGGAATATAGTGAACTAACAGCGTTATTTGGCTGCCACCTAGCTAACATCCTGTCATAGGGTGAAAAGCAGTTTTTCCAATATTTCAACTACCAGGGAGAATTCTTTATTAGCTTCTGGATAGGTTTGCCTTTCAATCAGATGATTTGAATAGTTTCTGTGGTAAGAGAGATGCTGCCCCCAGATAATGATTTTGCATTTCATCTCATCATTAATGCTCTGGCCCTCATGGGAAGTCACTGTGGCTTTTATGAAGGTCGAAGCATTTTACAACTTTAATAAAGATTCAGCCTCAGGAACAGCAAGTGTGAACAAGTGAGGGAGATTGACTGAATAAAAATATAACTGTATTACCATTTTAGATTGCATTAGTTGGAGGATTTCATAATGCAAAACAGTGAAAAAGTACAGCGAATGGAAACAAATATCAATGCTATTCAGAAATACAGGAACTGGCATTAGTCAAAGAAAAATCACACAAATCACCTTTTTCTCCTCTCAAAAAAAGTGCTTTTTAATTTTTTTTATATTTTATGTGGGTGCTATACAGAGAGATGTTAATAAGCATCTTGATAGATTTAAATACAAAGTAATTAACAGTCATAGCAGTTCTTAGTTATTGTTTTTATATATATATATATATATATATATATATATATATATATATGTTCCTGTAGAGCATTTAGGTCGTTATTTTGAGGTGTGAGGTGAATACAAGATAACACACGAGTGATTTTGAAAACTATATTATCACCTACATTTCCCAATGGATGTCACTCTATCCCAAACATTACTAATAAATTAGAGCTTTCAATACTTACTTAATGTTTCTTTCCTATGGAATCATCAAGTATAAACTCACTGATTTCTTTTATCATTTTCCTAGGCTTCTACTTCCTTCTTTCAAGCATTGGTTACCGGCTCTACTTATTTCCATAGGATCTAAGAAAGAAAACAGGAGCTGCTATGCCAAGCATTATGGCAGGATAAAACCTCATCTTCTTTCACCTTCACAGAAATCTTTAGAGGGAGGCACATTTTCATAGACTGTGGATCAGAAAGTTTAAATAATTTTGCGTGGTCCTGTTCCTAATTAGTATCAGAGCCGAGTTCTGCTGAATTCATCCTGTTTTTTAAGTAAAGTATACCATCTACTGCAGCAATAAAAGAGAGCAGGACAAGTGTTGGGAATGATCTAGAGTAGGACAGTGTTTCTAATGCCTGAAACGATCCTCAGATTGGTAATACACTTGACTAAAGTGCTAGTAATCAGGGTCAGTACTGGGGACCATGACGTATGGACTGGCCCTGAGGCAAGAAAGTCTCTGGTATGAATTGGAAACTTGAAGTGGAAGCTAAATAGCCAGGGTTGCAGAGTACCATTTGGGTGGAGGTCCACTGACCTTCCCAAAAAAATTTTTCAATATGCTACAGGAAAGTTTCAAATGTTTAGCCTTATTTGTCCAGTACCCTATGAACTTGAGCTATGCCAAAAAGTTATTCAGTATGCTACAGGAAAGTTTCAAATATTTAGCCTATTTGTCCACTACTCTATGTGAGGGTAAGGTGTAGCTCTTTTACTTTATACCAAATATCTATAAAATGCTTGTCTAAAAGTAGTTTCTCAAAAAAATAAAAATAAATAAAGGTGATCAAAATTCAAGCAAAGGGGAAGGCAAAAATTAGAGTTTAGATGCCCACCCTAATCCCAAAGTTAGTATTTCCAAGAGTAGGTAGCACCTGGAAACTGGACACATTAATGTGTGCAAGGATTCTGGAATTTAAAGGTAATGCTTATACTGACTTTTTTTTTTTTTTTTTTTGCTTTTTAGGGCCACACCCGCAGCATATGGAGTTTCCCAGTCTAGGGGTTGAATTGGAGGTACAGCTGCCAGCCTATGTCGCACCCACAGCAATGTGGGATCTGAGCTGTGTCTGTGACCTATACCACAGCTCACTGCAAAACCTGATCTTTAACCTAGTGAATAAGGCCAGGGATCGAACTGGGCTCCTCATGATCCTCATGGTTGCTAGTCGGATTTGTTTCTGCTGTAACACAATGGGAACTCCCATATACTTACTTTTTGAGCCAGACTTTCCCTTGAGCTGGCCAGATTTGCATTACAGGATACAAAGCCATTTGATTTTCTGAGGTTTATTCAATATTCTTACTGTCTTTGCAAGTTATAGATATGACCGCCACTAATCCAAACGTGGAAATGGACTGTCCAGGGTCACACATTCCAGCCTCATTGAGCACTATATCTCAGATTTCCCATTGTAGCTCAGTGGTAAAGAGCCTGACTAGTATTCATGAGCACTAGGGTTTGATTCCTGGCCTCACTCAGTGGTTAAGGATCCAGCATTGCCATGAGCTTGTGGTGTAGGTCGCAGACACCACTCGGATCCCGCATTGCTGTAGTTGAAGTGTAGGCTGGCAGCTGCAGCTCCAATTTGACCCCTAGCCTGGGAACATCCATATGCCACAGGTGCAGCCCTAAAAAGCAAAGCAAAACAAAATAAACAAACAAAAAACAGAAAACCACTGTATCTCAACACAACCCCCCAAGTGTCTTTATTATCTTTCTTTAATTTATTAGTTAATTCCTTTGTTCTCAAATGTTTACTAACATTATATTTTATCAGGCAAAAGGATAAAATAGCTTAACAGCTATCATGGGTTATACCAGTCGGCAAAGAAAACAGGAAGCTGTGCAGGAAGTTATAATACAAAAGGCTTTGATAAGGAAAATATGGAATGCTAGCAAATCACATACCTGATATTTTCAGTTATTTTTGCCTGAGCAAATCCTCATTCATTTAAATCTTCCAGTTAGTAGATATAGCAAAGGAACATTTCCAAGGAAACTGATAAACACAGGATGTCTCATTCATATCCAGGATCAAGAATAGCCCTACTTGTTACATAACCTCTTTGTCTTCACAGACACTGTGAACCTTGAGCTGATCTGTATCACTCTTCACTTTCAAACAGATGACAATTAAACCTAGATGCGTAACCTCTGCCTACAGTTACATGTATCAACATCATCCTTTGCAGATATTGTTTCTCATTTGCCTCATTTACTCCACTACTGATTTTGTCCTCTTATCTTTTCTAAGTTGCTTCAATGAGTGGAATGAGATAGGATATGATTAAATAAATAAACCATCCCAGAAATACTGCTCTTATTTATTAGTCATTTGGTGACTTTGAACATAGCAAATTGCCTTATACAATTATTTTTCCTTCCTGAAAACTGGACTGACATAAAGACTGAAGTTTCCTTTTAGTATTGAAGTATGTGAGGAGCCTAGATGTATTAATTCCAATGCAAAGGAGTAAGAGGTAAAAATACTATAAATTCATTTATTCATTTTACTTTCTTCATCACACATTTTTTATGGAGGCATTTGGTAGCAGGTGTTAAACCCTGGGAGATTACGTAGTACATGTTTTTTTGAAAAGCTAAAAAGCCTTTCCCCAATGGAGAAAGAAGGAAAGACAAACAATAAATATATGCACTGTTCAAAGATGAAACATAGTACAATAAAGGATAATTCATGGAAGGGGGATAGAGCTAAATAAGATGTCTTTCTATACAAGAAGTTCAGAGAAAAAAAATCCTTGACAATATATTTAAGAAATAGAAAAAAATAATAATAGGTTTTTCTGGGGAAGAACCTACCAGGTAGAGGGAATGACTATTGCAAAAATCCTAAACAGAAATATTTTGGCAAGTTGAGTAACATTAAGGAGGCCAGTCTGATTAGAGAACAGTGGGGTCAACATAAAATGAGGTCAGGGAGGTCATGATCTTTCAGGTTATCATTTAGTGCAAGATGAAGACAGGGTGACCATTTCAAAGTCTATTTGAAACAAACCAGCATGAAATGATGGTAGCTTAGATGAGAGTGGTAACAGTGGAAGTACTGTGAAATAATCAGATTCCAAAGACATTTTTAAGAGAAAGTTGAAAATATTGGCTAATAGGTACGATGCTGGGTGTGAGTAGCCAGATTTACAGTTTTTAATAGGAAGTGGAGGACTGACAAAGTTGGCTAAATCGAACAAGTAAAAGTCAAAGAAAGGTGAACCCTGAGTACAGAAATGAGGACTGGGATAAAAGCCAGGAATGAAGGTATAACAGGTAAGAAAAGGACAAAGAGATGGAAAAAAATAATCTTAGGGTCAAGAGCAGCCTCACTTTAAGCTTAGGAAGACAAAATTTATGCTTATTGCCAATGACCAGGATATGCTTATTACAATTGCAGGATCAACTCTTCTCCACTGCCTTCCGTTAGATACAGGCATCACATTAGAGGCTCTTCACAAAATTCTGAACTTGGTCCTGTCTTATTGACAAAATTGACTTACAAAGAGTCACTTAAGCAACCCATGAGTGAAGTAACTATTGCTAATATATTCTTCTGTATGTAAATTCCAGGATTGACCTACCTTAGAATAAATTATCCTTGAGAGCTAATTTTGTCATAATATTTGTGGTTTTTTTCATGCGTTTTTATCTGTGTATTTGGTTGAACTCAAGTTCATGGGCCTGATGCACAGTAAGGACAAACAAACAAAAATCAGAGTTTGGAGCAGAGAAAGGTTTATTGCAGGACCAGGCAAAGAGAACAGGTAGCTCATTCCCAAAAGGCCTGACTTCCATGATGGTTTGGGTGGAAGAGTTTGTAAAGACAAATTTTTAGTGAGGGCTACATGGTTATGTGACTTTCTTCTGATTGGTTGTTTGTGAGATAACAGAGTGATGGTTCTGGAATCTCAACCTTCTGTGTCCAGTCTCTCTGGGTCTTGGTGGCCTGCAGGTAGTTAGTAGACTCCACTGGATGGAGGTCTTAGTTTCTTCAGAAAAACTCAAAGAAATGAATCAAAATATCATCTACATCACATCAGGACTCTGATTCTTGTCCTATTAACTCCTCGAGCCTGTTTTTTGGAACTCAGGGGAGGCCTAGGGAACTAAGACCTGTTTTTGTTTTTGTTTTTTTCCCCCTACAAACAAGAAAGAGATGAGAGGCTTATGTACCTAGAAGGGTCCTGCATGGTTTCATGTATTTACTCTGACATTCTCAATGACAGTGGACTTTTTTGAACTTTTTGAAGCAGTGACATGTGTGGGAGCTTTCTACCCCTACTTCTCCAAATACCACTCCCTCCACACTAGCTAAGACTAAGACTGATTTTTTTTGATACCCCAGGATAGAGGGAGCTCATTTATAGTTGTATGCCAAATAGTCTCACTTTCCAGAGCCTCAGATATAATTTCACTGAGAACTGGTAACTTTCCTATAATAAAGTATTTAGATAAAAACATGCTGTTAGGTTAGGTGCATCAGGGATCTTATTTATGAAGCTAGAAACAACATGAAAATGTAATCTTCTCTTGTCTGAATTGTAATGAATGATTACTATTCTAGAATGAATATTAATTCCAGGATTGTAAGAGTCCCTCTAGGAAGACTTTCCTAGGAAGATCCCCATTCCCTCTAAAAATTGAGTGTTATTTAAAAGAACAAAATGCAAAATATTGTGAGGCCAGAGACCTTCTTTCTCCTGCTTGAGGAAAGATGCATTTTTTAAAGACATGAATGGCAAAGGAAAAACATATGAAAACAGTACTTTATACTGAATGATTAGCAATAAAATAAACTCTACCTTGTGGATGACTTTAGTGAAAGATGAAGAATGTAATGGAAGAGTGAAATGTACCCATGGGGAATGATGGTTTAGCCCAAGTCTTGTGGGGAGCAGAGAGATGAATGGGCAAGCTAAAAACTCCAAGGTTTTAATTATGTTTATTATATATTTCCATGCATTTTAAGATTCTCTATTTATAATATAATGAAATGTACCATTTGCTATTTCAAAACAAAAACAAAACTGAAAACAGGCATTTTCTTCTGGAAGTCTATGTCTCAATTTAAGTAGATCCCATTGAAGTGGACCAAGTGCAAACCAAGAAGTAGACACTTAGGTTTAAATATAAAACTGGTTTGATTTTTGACTGTGCCCACAACACGTGGAAGTTCCTGAGGCCAGGGATAGGAAACCCACATCGGCAGCGATCTGGACCCCAGCAGTAAAAATGCCAGATTCTTAACCTGTTGTTTCAAATGAACTCCAAAATCAAACCAGTTTTTAGAAAAAAAAATCACCTTTAAACTCATATCTAATAACTTGAAGCTATTTTAAAATGTGGCAAAAGTAATGAGATTCCAATTTTCTTCCTGTAATGTATGGATTTTGGTAATAAACCACTCCTAGCTCTAATTCTTCACTAACCTCTAGATCAAATTTATCATGATTGGAAATTTTATAGGGACCCCAAAAATGGTCATTGTTGTTATTAATTATTAAAGCATACTCAGAGAAATGGAAAAATAGGCAAAAATTATAATGAAATAGCTGTTTCTCTCTGTCTCCCTCTCTGTCACATACACACAAAATATCTATTCACTAAAAAAAATGTTCAACTTTATAAAACAATGATAAGTAAAAAAATGACATTATTTTCAACTATCAAATTAGCAAAGATATTTTCAAAATATAATATACAAGTCGAAAGGAATCTTTTATGAAATAGTTTGACCTTCTCATCTACTGAATAGATAATAACTTGGTATTTTTAAGATAATAGTTTAGTAGCATGTGCCCAAATCACTAAAAATGTTGATGCATTTTAATTCATACATTTCATGTCTAAGAATTTACCCTGAGAAAATATGCATCAAATTATAAATATTGAGTGGTGCATATAAAAGTGTTAATTACTGTAATATAGTATTATAAACATGTAAATATTCAAGGATGTGTCATATTTCAACACGTTACAGTATATTATATGTAGACTAAGTGTACTTTGAAAACAACATATGAAACATCTTTAACATAAAACTGCTGGCGAGGGTGTGGCAAAAAAGGAAACCCTCCTACATTGTTTGTGGAAATGTAAATTGGTACAACCACTATGGAAAACAATATGGAGTTTCTTCAGAAAACTAAATATAGAACTACCATATGATCCAGCAATCTCACTCCTGGGCATATATCTGGACAAAACTACAATTCAAAAAGACACATGCACCTCTATGTTCATAGCAGCACTATTCACGATAGCCAAGATGTGAAAGCAACCTAAATGTCCACCGACAGATGAATGGACTAAGGTGTGGTATATATATATATATATATATATATATATATATATATATATATATATATAATGTGATACTACCCAGTCATCAAAAAGAAGGAAATAATGCATTTGCAGAAACATGGAAATAGAGAATCTCATACTAAGTGAAGTGAGTCAGAAAGAGAAAGACAAATACCGTATGATGTCACTTATATGTGGAATATAAAGTATGACCCAAATGAACCTGTGTACAGAACAGAAACAGACTGACAGACATGGAGAGCAGACTTGTTATTGCCAAGGGGGAGGGGGAGAGAATGTGATGGACTGGGAGTTTGGAGTTAGTAGGTGCAGACTATTACATTTAGAATGGATAATTAATTAGGTCCTGCTGTATAGCCCAGGGAACTATGTGGTCACAGGGTAGTGTCCAGTCACTATCATGATGAAGGATAACATGAGAAAAATGTGTATCTATGTATGACTACATCACTTTTTGTAGAGCAGAAATTGACAAAACATTGTAAATCAACTCTAATTAAAAAATTAAAAAGATTAAAAACCTAAACAAAGGAGAAAAATTAGGGTACCAACTATATACTTGGTAGAATTCCAATTTAAATAAACAAATAAACATCATACAGTGCTAAAGAACTGAAAGGAAATTCACCAAATATATTAGCTGTGTTTTTGAGTAAAATTATGTGTGAGTTTCAGTAAACATTTTTACTAATACATTTCCCTAAACTAGATTGTAAGCTAAAGAGATGGACAGAGAGATGAGTTTTTAAAACGTTGTGTTCTGTGTAGTGTATATTTAGTTTAAGTAAAAGCGGAAGTAAGAATCAAATACAGCTATTAAATATCTGTGAATTCCAGCCTTATAGAGAAACCCTCAGACTGACAATTGAGGACAATACATGGGTGACCAAAGGAAGCAGCACAAATATTTTCTTTTATGAAGAATGAGATTTTACACATTTAATGTAAAGGTATTAAAATGTATGCCCCCATGATCTGCTATGAAATATCCACACACATAAAAATTCCTGAGTTCAGTTTGTCTGCTTTACTAAAACACAGAGACAGTGTCTCTTGGGAAGCCACCTTATTTTTCAGAGAGTCTGGACATTGTTGTAAGCTAATACTAATCTCAAATAACTGTTTCCTTTAGGACATAGATTCATTTTATTTACATCTTTTTGTGCATGAAAATTAGGAATGTTACTTTCTATATGTCTACTGATGATGAGGAATCACACAATATTTTTATTCTCTAGTTTGCATCCCTCTCTTTAAACTTTTGTTCATTTTCTTGTTCCTCTTAAAATGAACTCTTATTTTCTCTACTGCTCATGCAAGTTTACTATTTTTTCCAAGGCCCAGGATAAGTCCCTCACCATCTATGAAAATGTCCTGATTCAAAAGAGCCCAGTGTATCTCCACATTTTTTTTTTTCTTTTTAGGGACACAATCATGGCATATTGAAGTTCCCAGGCTAGGGGTCAAATCAGAGCTACAGGTTACAGCCTATGCCACGACCACAGCAGCAAGGTAACTAAGCCACATCTGTGAACTATAGCAGAGCTCATAGCAATGCTGGATCCCTGACTGGCTGAGCGAGGCCAGGGATTGAAAGCACGTCCTCATGTATACGATTTGGATTCATTTCCACTGCACCACAATGGGAAATTCTCTCTCTCCACTTTTAATAGTTGATCATGGAGTAATTTTTCCCATAGCTTTTCAATCAGTCTGGGGGTACTAGAAGGCAAGAATCTTGAGGCATGATTATTCTTTTTTCTCCTAATGCCTAACACAGTGCTCCTCACAATCAATAAAGGCTAACTGAATGATTTTGAAACACTTTGAAGTATTTCAGTGTTCCTTCTGTAGGTTTTGGTGCTGAGTACCTTGAGGTTTTTAAAGAGGACTTGGACAAGTTAGGTGTTTGTTTCAGGTATGGCAAGGTAACATTTCCAGTGCTGAAGGCCTGCTTCTTTCTACCCCCTCCTGTGTAAATTCCGGCTTGTCACCTCAATTATTTAACAGACCCTGCCTGGCATAAAACCAGAAGAGTTTGGCTCATTAATGTTCCATTCCAGCACACACTCTCTTCAAAAGGCTTTTTAAAACTTCATGAATATTTCATGGTCTTCATCAGTGCCAGGAAGATGGCACCATTATCTAAGAAACCAAATGCTGCTTGCGAGGTTTGCTTGCTGCACTTATACCCAACAGGGTGTGTTCTTGCAACAATCATTTCTGTGAGTCAATACACACTAGCAGGTTACATAAATGAAAACCAGAATCTGAAACAGGGAAATCAATAAAATAAAGCATTTGAAGGAAAGCTCCTCTTTAAGGACAGATACCAACTTACTTCAAACTGCATATATAATAAACTCAATCAGAGATCAGGAAAAATTAGTATAGTCTAATCTAATACAGTTTCTTAGTGGCACTTAATAAAAATTAAACAAAAATTGGTAAATCTGACCATTTTTCTTTTTAGAGATACTTCAAGTTCCCATTGTGGCTTAGCGTGTTAAAACCTGACATAGTGTCTATGAGGACGAGGGTTCGATCCCTGGCCTTTTCAGTGGGTTAAGTATCCAGCATTGCTCAACCTTCAGCATAGATTACAGATGAAATCAGATCTGGCATTACTGCTTCTGGGGCATAGGTTGGCAGCTGCAGCTCCAATGCAACCCCTATCCTGGCAACATTTATATGCCACAGGTTCAGCCCTAAAATAAAGGTAATACTTCAACTCTATGGAGTTGAATTTTTATTGTTATGTTTTCCCATCTTCTTTCATACTCTTCCCTATTTGTTCAAGAGCCACACAATTAGGTCCATAAGGAAGAGTTACTTAACTCAAGGATATCCAAGTTGTGAGCCAATTTTGAAAACAAAAACTGAAAAAAAAACTGTGCAACATTTCAAAATACCTCAGATCCACAGTGGCTATCAGATTCTGATAATATATAGGTCACAGAATGATAAACATGGAGTTCCCTGGTGGCTCATGGGTTTGATCCTTGATGTGGGAACTTCTGCATACCTCCGGAATGCAACCCCCCAAAAAAGAATGATAAACACTGCATTATTAAACAAAATATTTTCAAAATATTTTTTCAGAGAAAACTTACTTTGACACCTTAGAATTCCTGCAAAAGGCGCAGACATTGTTTTCCCACTTTATAGATGAGAAAACTGACATGGAGAAGTTAAACAGTTTGTATCCAAAAATATTATATGGACCTAATTATATATCCTAAGGAGCACTCCTTACCTAGAGACTTAATACATAATATTCTCTGGGAAATGTTAACTCTCTTAACATATAACTATGAGGAGTTTCACAGTATTTGGAAATTGGGTGCAAGAACTTCTGCAAAATTAGTATGGAAAATGAAAATATCTCCAGCTGACAACTAATTATCCTTTTCCATAATTTAAAAGTCATTTTTGAAAATATCTGATCACTAAGAATGTGCCAATTAGCATATAGAATTGGGTAAATACTTAACAGCTCAGTACCACTCATTTGAATTCCTTGTTATGCCATGTTCCTGTTTCCAAAGGCTTATTTTATTCTCTTTTCATGAGAAAAACAGGTCATTATCTTCAATTTGATAAAGGAAGAGATAATTAAAATGCAATTTGACCATTATTAAAAATAAGTGAAAATAATTTACCATATTATAACTTCATTTGTACAGGCACTTTAAAAAATAAGTAGATTTTTTGATACCATTTCTGAAAATTAAAATTTCCTGCTATTTGAAATTATTTGTCCCCATGAAAATCAATCCAGTATTTTCACCTATATCACCTTTTTCCTATGGCCAGTTTTGCATGTGACAGTTATATACAACAACATTGGGTGAGTTCAGGGGCAAAGAGAATACCCCCACCCTACTGTTCCTACGTAGTGACTGCATAAAGATATTGCTAAAAGCTGTGGTGCTTCTAAGATTCAATAATTCCTGTTCAGTACTCCAGTACCCTGAGATTGGACACAGTGCCAAACGTACAGTGTAAAAGCTTCAGGTAATTTAAATGGAACTCTCGGTTGGAAACGTTCCTCAAATCCTCACTATCTCTAGTGAGGATATCTATGGAATAAATGTTTAATGGATGTGTTAAACAGATTTCTATTTAGATGAGAGTAATTCTTTATTTCAAACATGTGAAAGGAACTAGGGCAAGAAGGCAGGCATAAAAACTGACAAGACTGTATGAACTAAATACTTGAAATGGAAATGTCACAAATGCACTGATTGTGTTTATATAGTGCAAGATCTTCAGGCTTGGAAGTAGAGAAATGGAATTCTAATCCCAGATATGTCACTAAGTAGAAATAAATCTATCTTCCTAGCCTATTTTCCCATATTATGCTAGGATTTGATAACTAATGTGAAAGAGCATGATAAAAGTCTAGGCATTCTTATTAACAGTATATTAGTACAAATGTTATTAATAGATAAAAATAAAAGGTAACAAAAATACAATGATAAGAGTATTTAAGTATTTTATGACATAACTATGCAGTTTTATATTCTGCACAGTACATATTTGTAGCTGAAGGGATTGTCAGAAGCCTGGAAACTAATATTAAAAATAACTACAGGTGGAGTTCCCACCGTGGCTCAGTGGTTAACGAATCCAACTAGGAACCATGAGGTTGCGGGTTCGATCCCTGGCCTTGCTCAGTGGGTTAAGGATCCAGCGTTGCCGTGAGCTGTGGTGTAGGTTGCAGACACGGCTCGGATCCCGTGTTGCTGTGGCTGTGGCGAAGGCTGGCAGCTACAGCTCCTGTTAGACCCCTAGCCTGGGAACCTCCACATGCCGCAGGTGCAGCTCTAGATAAGGCAAAAAAAGACAAAAAAAAAAAAACTACAGAATAATGGTCTAATAATTCCCTCATAAAGTTGATCACAATTCTGGGAAACAGGATTTTTTAATTTTCTATTTTTATACTAAATCCCTGTTTATGAAATCTAATACTGTATATTTTACTCAGAATCTCATTTCCCAATTAAGCTATCTCAATGTCTATAGTAGTTAAGCTGTAATAAAATAGTTATTACTCTCTTACTGCGTGTTCAACCTCTATTTAGCCCTGGGAAACACTGAATTAGGAGGCATCCCCAGCATTGAAGAGGTTTCAAAGATAACCCTATGGAAATTTAAAATAAAGTATAGAAATTATTTTAGGATTACAAGTGGAGTTAGAATGTGGGGTAAGACAGGATTCCCTGCAATCACCAAAGGAAATGAGTGAGACTCATTCAAGCATTCCTTCTCATCCTCTAATGTCTGAAAATCTCTGTTGACTGCACAAATTCATCTAATTACAATATTACCTGGTTCCTCAACTTTAGCCAAGATTCTTAAAAGCCGATTTTTTCCTGAGGTCTTGTCTGCATTACTTTTACACTGCTTTCCCAAGATAGCTACTAAAAACAAATGCACAGAAATACAGTTCAACCAAACTCTACTTAGAGCTGCCAGAGTTGCCAGTTCACCTGGGGCATATAGTTTGTTTCCCAGGTTATTATAGAAAAATATTCTCTCTAAACTTTTGCCACTGGGTAACATGTATAAGCAACTTTTCTATCTCTAATATCCAGTTTCCTGCTTGCTGCTTGAGCACTGGCCTTTGCCACAAATTTTAGCTGTTTATTATTGTAGAACCCTACTTCCATATTACTCAGTATAACTATAACTGCTATTAAAGAAAATGTTACTGGCTTAAAATTAAAAAAAAAAATCTTTCTCTCTCTTCCACCAATGCACATGGACTCAAAGGATTCTGAAATGAACTTTATGATGGAAGGAACCCAGAGTTTATACTAGGCAAACTGTCCTTTCTTCATCCAAATGGGGTTGTTTTAATTGTTACTGACCCTCAATGGATCCATGATTCTTCAATGTGACCTTTGCCCCGAGTGGCAAATGCCAATCAAATGAAACTTGTTTGAGTATAGCAGAACAGAAACTTAATTCACTGATCCATAAATGGAGTGGGGTGGACTAGTGCTCTAAAAACACTGGGGAAGGGAGTGGGATGGTAGGAGGGTCTGGGGTTAATAGGTGTAGACTGTTGCCTCTGGGATGGAAAAGCAAGATTCTACTGTATAGCACTGGGAACTATGTCTAATCACTTGTGATGAATCCACATATTTATGTGTAACCAGGTCACCATGCTGTGCAGCTGGTTATAATGGAAAAAAAATAAATAAAATTTAAAAGAAGAAAAAACCTTCCTGAGGGGAGGGGAGTAAAGGACTTTAATGGGTATGGGGCAGGCTTGTTATTTGGGCTCTAGGAAAGAGGCAGGAATTTCCAGGGGCAGCTGAGGCAGGTGCAGTCTTCTGGATTATTTGTACATGGCACAAATTGTGCCTAGCAAAGTTCAACCTTATCCCCAAGCAAAGACTCCAGCATGGTAATGAAGCAAAGGTCACTCCCACGTCTCATTTGCAATGGGCATTCCATTCATATGGTCAAATCAGAAACAGTTCATGGAGGTCGATCATTGCATATCTCTTGAAATACAGCTGTAAAACATCTTTGACAAATGACAAGTTCTTTAAAATAAACAAAGAAATAAATCAAATCAAAGATCCTTTAGCTTTCAGGGGTAGGCATGGGTGACATAACAGCTAGCATTATTATCTAGCTATCTGATTAATAATTTTTCTTCTTGAAATCCTTCCTATTTTATTAAACAGCACCAGTATAAACCCATTTGTCTAAACCAGAAACTTGCACATTAACTGTTTTTAATTCTTTCTCATTCCTTTCATCCAATCTTTAACAAAGACTTTTAGATTCAAATTTCATATGCAGTATCTTTGCAAAGTGAGTGCTCTGTACCATCAGTGGACAACCTTATTTCAGGCTACCAATAGTCTCTCAAATTACTCAGTCTCGAAGCAGTTTATCCTCCACAACTACTGATACCCAGTAATCTATTTTTCACTTTGCAGCTTGATTAATCTTTTAAGGGTCTCATCTGGCCATATCATTTTCCTGTTTAATATCTTTCAAGTAATTGCTACTGCCAAAAGACGCAGTCCTAATTATTTAAACCACTTATCAAAACTCTTATGACCTGGCACCCATTTTCCTCATCAGCCCTAATTCACCACTTGCCCTTCAACTTTATGCAGTTTCTTGAATGTACCATCCTCTCTCATGCTGCTGAACCTTTGCATACTCTACCTAAAATATTATTGCTTCTTCCTTTTTGTTTTTCATTTTAAATTTTGTTTCTTCCTGTATGATTTCTATAATTTCCTGAAATAGCTAGATTATGTGCCTCATGTTGCATTGTCACACAACATGGATCTCATCTGTAACCACTGCCTTCACATCAGTCTTTCACTAAACCTTACATTTCTTATAAGGTCAAGGACTAGGTCATAGTCACCACAGTATTTTGAGAACCTACTTAAAGTCTGGTTCAGAGTGTACTCAATACATATTGAATAAGTGAAAAATTAATGTTCTCTTTGTGTAAACACTTTCTATGGATCAGTTAAGGGAATTATAGGGCAGAGGAATTAAAATCTCCTGGGTTTATGAAGAGTCCCACATACTGCTTGAATTGAAAAGATTCTCACTATTCTGTACTTCTTTGATATACAGAATATAGAAATAGCCTTGTTCATATGGGCTAGTGGCCAAATGTCTAGGAAAAAGCTAGGAATTTATACACACACACACACACACACACACACATATAAATGTATATATATATTATAAATAGATAATTAGCTTGTGGAATATAAATGTATGAACATATATATTTTATTAATATATATTAAATATATATAAATATATACATATTTGTACATTTCTATTACATAAGCTAATTATCTATTTAGAAACTTTTGCCTTATTGCTATGCACACACAACAAATATAAGGAAAATACCCCTGCATTTTTCAAATATGAGTGCATTTCTTAAGACCAGCATGCATACCTAAATGCACATTAACCACATATATCTATATAAACATAGTTCCAGTCTAAGAAAAAAGATTGAGCATAAATCAACAATAAGCCATTAAAATGACGATAAACAAGGAAACCCAATTCAATCATATTTCAGTGTTTATCTTTTTGGTAGTCCAAATTTTACTCTTGAAATAGCCACTGTGATTTCTTTTTTAAATATTTCTTTTTATTTTTAAATTATTTTTATTTTTCCATTAGAGCTGGTTTGCAGTGTTCTTTCAGTTTTCTACAGTACAGAAAGAGAACCAGTCACACATACATATATACACTATTTTTCTCACATTATTATGCTCCATCTTAAGTGACTAGATATAGTTCCAGGTGCTATACTGCAGGATCTCTTTGCTTATCTATTCCAAAGGCAATAGTTTGCATCTATTAAGCCCAGATTCCCAGGCCATCCTACTCCCTCCCCTTCCCCCTTGGCAATCACAAGTCTGTTCTCCATGTCCATGATTTTCTTTTCTGTGGAAAGATTCATTTGTGCCATATATTAGATTCCAGATATGTGATATCATGTGATATTTGTCTTTCTCTGACTTGCTTCACTTAGTATAAGAGTCTCTAGTCCCACCATGTTGCTGCAAATGGCAATATTATGTTATTTTTTATGGCTGAGTAGTATTCTGTTGTGTATATATACTACATCTTCTTAATCCAATCATCTGTCAATGGACATTAAGGTTGTTTCCATATCTTAGATATTGTGAATACTGATGGCTGGGAAAACTGTACAGTTGCATGTAAATCAATGCAACACACCCTCAAACCATGCACAAAGGTAAACTCAAAATGGCTTAAAGATTTAAACATAAGACAAGATAACATCAAACTCCTAGAAGAGAACATAGGCAAAACATCCTCTGACATCAACCTTACAAATGTTTTCTCAGGTCAGTCTCCCAAGGCAACAGAAATAAAACAAAATCAACCAATGGGACCTAATCAAACTGACAAGATTTGGCACAGCAAAGGAAACCGTAGGAAACCAGAAATAAAAATTAATTTACAGAATGGGAGAAAATAATTTCAAATGATGCAAATGACAAGGGTTTAATCTCTAAAATATGCAAGCTCAACAACAAAAAAAGCCCACAACACAATTGAAAAATGGGAAAAAGACCTGAATAGATATTTCTCCAAGGAAGATATACAGATGGCCAACAAGCACATGAAAAAAATGCTCAACATCACTGATTATTGGAGAAATACAAATCAAAACTACTACGAGGTACCACCTCACTCCAGTTGGAATGGCCGTAATTAATAAGTCCACAAATAACAAATGCTGGAGAGGTTGTGATGAAAAGGGAACTGTTTGTGGGAATGTAAATTGGTAGAACCACTTTGGAAAACAGCATGGAGGTACCTCATAAGACTAAATAAAGAACTACCATATGACCCAGCAATCCTGCTCTTGGGCATATATCCAGAAAAAAATTTTCCTTGAAAAAGACATGCATCAATACAATTTCTTATACTTTCCTTTTTTGTGATTTATCCCAAATAGTATAAATAAACTCATCTAAATTGGCTCATCTAGAAACACAGAGTTGTAATTAATATATTGTTCAAAGAAATAACTGATTTCTTTGTTTCAAAAAATAATTAAGAAATAAATGATTTCTTTGTTTCAAAAAATAATTTAGAAATAAATGATCTCTTTGTTTCAAAAAAAATATTGTCACTATGTAATTTTAATGCCCAAAATGCTTAAACATACAGTATTTACTGTAGCAAAATGTAAGCTTACTTTTTTCTTTTTTTGCTATTTTAGGACAGCAGCCAAGGCATATGGAGGTTCCCAGGCTAGAGGTCGAATTGGAGCTGTAGCTGTTGGCCTGCACCACAGCCACAGCAATGTGGAATCTGAGCCACATCTTCAATCTATACCACCGCTCCCAACAACACCTGATCCTTAACCTAATGAGCTAGACTAGGGATCAAAACCGCATCCTCATCGGTCTTAGTCAGGTTCGTTAACCACTGAGCCATGGAGGGCACTCCTAAGCTTACTTTCTTCTCACTTACTTTCAAATGAAAAGTAAGGAGGGCTAGTTGTTCCTTCTATTCTCAAAGGTCCATCTTTAGTAAATGTGATGATTTCTCATTCATTAGAGCTTCATTGCTATAGTTCCACAAGTGTGACTTGCTTTTGAAATATATTCATATTTGTTTTCTTATGTTTTTATATTTATTCGTTTTACCTAATTTCAGAGTTACTGAATTTATGTAACATAGTGATGCTGTTCTGTATCTGGATTTGCTCATATAACAGCACATTCTTAACCATGTGCCCTGGAATTCATTCTCTTGGTCTTTTTAGAGATATGCATAGCTCTTAAAGCATCCATGCTTATATTTGAATCTGCTAATCTTTTCAATCGAACAGATTAAAAACTAATGTCAGCAAAAAGAAAAAACAAACTGAATATTACTAGTGGTTAATGTTAGGGGCTTAGGAAAGGGCTTCCCTTATACTCTAAATATTTCCTTATTCAGCTTGAAAAAGTTTCAAATTACTTCAGTGAGGCACCAATCTTGCTTCTGCTCCTACATATAAAGTTGTTAGTATAAATGTTCTAAAGGGAAGGAAACTAATGATTTATAATGACTGAACAACTATTATCAATTTCTATTGAGTTTTTAACAATGAAGCCACTAGATGTAGCAGAAAGGCAAGGCAGAATAATAAAGACAAACTCCATCTGTTACATGACTTTGAAGCCAATTAAGCCCTTATCCACTCCTAAGTATAACTGAATTGCAGTTTATAATGTAAGACTTAAGAACAAGTGGTTAATTCTCTACCTCTCAAAATTGAACACATGTAATATTTTGCAATATCAGGTACCTTTTGAGTACTACCTACAAATTCATCCATAGCATGTGTAATATCCTAAGCCATTCGGTAACATTTAAACAAAGAAAAAATGGTGTTGTTTTTTGCTCTGGCTTTATTTATTTATTATAAGGAAGAATAAATGGCTTTATGATACAATTAGTGTAAGAAATATCCACATTGGGTACTTTTGTGTAGTGTAAAGGAAGACACATTATGTCAAGACAGAATCTAATCAGATTCTAAATTTAAAATATACAGTTAATGAAAGCTATCCACAACTAGCCCAAAAATCAATGACGAGGAAACACTGGAGCAAGAAGATTAGTTTCACTTTGTCTGAAGTTACGCATGGTAAGATTGACTTATATCAATGGCTCTGAGATGGCTTTTATGAAGACAGTGCATAAAAGCTGTTTTTTCCTTATCCAGTAAGCTTCACAGACTGTAATGTACTTCGGTATTGCAACTATTGCCAAAGCAACATGTACTGTTTACAGCTGCCATGGTAAGTCACTAAAGTCAGCAGGGCTACCCAGCCCAGCATCTGCTTCCAAGAGGCTCATTATGACAGTCATTGCTGCTTCATCATTACTGGGACTGCTTGAGCCTTGATCATTGTCTATCATGTCTATGTGCCTATGTGAGGGTTCTCGCCAAGAATAGAAGAGCTATCAGAATATGGATAACCTGGGTTCTTCTGAGCCTGTCCTGGGAGTAGGCCTCTGGAAGGAATGTCTGGGGTCCCTCCATTTGAAATCTTCTTGCCTCCTGGAGAAGAGGCATCAGGGGGAGGTGTACTTATGATGTTCAGTGGACTGGAGCCTCAGCTAGAAGGTGATGACCCTCTTCTCCTCTGGATTTCAATGATTTACTCAGCAGCCATTCCACCTGTTTTTGCTGCCCCTGCCCTGATTTGCCCTGGAATCCATGGAACAGTGGGGTGGGTCCATTCTGGGCCACCTACAATAAAGAAATCTATGGGTCTTGATGGGTCTCCTGGGAAAGCAGGTGTGGCTGTGGAGCTCACTGTGGGGCAGGACATTGGAGGCAGAGATCCCAGGAATAATCACTGGTCTGTTCTGGCTTCAGAATTTGTGGATGCTTCTTAATTTTGAGAAATTTTAGTTTAATCTAAATAAAAAAAAGATGTTTTATTAATTTTATCTGCTTTCAAAATGAAAGATATCAGCAAAGCAAAAACAAAAGCCAGAAGAACCACCATTTACTAAGCTATGAGAATATATACCAAACTATACACGTTGTGCTAATAATACCTTAAATCTTTGCAGTGACTGTGTAATGTAGGTATTGAATATTTTCTCTGAAAGAAAAAAAAATATATACCATTTGCAACGAGTTAAAGACAGCCTGAATCCCTCAACTTAGCTAGAGCTTAGAGCATTTAAATTGATCAAATATATGATATACAAGTCAGCAGACTAACTGTGAAGAGATTTCATAATCATAACTCCCAGGATTATTGTGATTCTAAATAGCAACCCAGGGAAACCATCCACCAAGAGGAACAATTAAGCTGGAATGGCATTCTATTCTGCTACTGCCTGCATACTGCATATAACAGCAGTTTATTCTGTAATTTTCCATCTATCAGCATGTACAGCTTGCATATTCAAGCATTCTGCACTGTAGTTTCCTCATCTATCATGCAACATTTCAAACATGGGCTGTGAAGAAACTACTGGGAACAGCTGATTCATAAAATGAAACACACTTTGGGATCTTTCGTGAGCAGACAACTAACAATTTTCTTTGTCTTTTTTTTTACAAAGTTTCTTGATCTTTGGAAAAGATGAGAGTATAATTAAAACTGCAATTAGTGGCTAGGTATCAGGAGCAATGAGAATAAAAGACAATAAACTGGAAAGAGTTATTATGTCAAGACAGAATCTAACCAGATTCTAAATGCAGTCTTCTGTAACTAAAAATAAAGGACCTGCCCTGTAAATTGTTGTCATGATTCCACATGGTGCTTAATTACAAAAACAAAACAAAACAAAACCATAACCAAACAACAACAGCAAACAAAACTCTAGTAATTTTAACATATGTAATATCTATCATGTTATAATGGAGGGAAAAAAATGGAGTATCACCTGTGTAGAAATAAAAGCACCTAACCAAAAGGGAAAAGCAGAGACTATTCAAAGTGTGCTGTAGCATAGGAGTCAACTATCATATGTGTTGGCAAAGACTCAAAGACAACAGAGGAGTGGAAAAGCTTAATTGTGGAAAAAGAAGAAGGCTCCAGAAATTCTCTGGAGTCTTGTTAAAGTAGAGAAGCTGTGGTTAAGCTAAGTGGAAGTGGGCCATCAATGTGATTGTTAGAGGTGCAAAATATCTTCCCTCTGATAGATCCTAAATTGAAAGTGGGGGCAAAAATTAGGGAAGGTCTCAGTTATTTATCAAGTCCTGGCCATTTTGAGCTGATTGTTATAGAAGTTATTGTTTAGCTTTCTGCATTGTTATAGAGATATCAGTTTGATTTCCTGCAAGTATGACTTACAGAAGGCTGGCTTTCTGGGTTGTTTATTGTAATAAGGGATGATTTCCTGGTCAGATCGCTACAGTTTGTGGGTTAGAGTTCTATTTTTATATATGACCTAGGCATTGTCTATTTGCAAAATCAGCCTCTCATACATATTTAGATTATCAAATAAGAACAAAATCTTTTAAATTACATAAAATTTGAAAGAGATAACTAAATCTTATGAAGAAACACATGACGGTATATTAAGATAGCCACAGTGTCTGTAATATCTAGTAAGAAGTGGACCAAACTTTTTGAGATACTCTGCAAACATTGCTCAGAAATTTAAAAAATATATAATATAAAAATTCTGTAAAACTATTCTTAGATGTTATAGGGAGCTGTCTTTAAAGGAATATATTTACTTCTGCCATTTACACCTTTCCAAATAATTCTTGTTTAATGCCTTTATTGAACTTTCTCAAAGGAGATAAATCCTTATATTCTGAGTGAGCTTGATTTTTTTATTTTATTCTAATATGTTGTATTTCATTTCCAATAACCTAAAGTTATACAAGAGCGAGACCTCTATCTTGGACAGTTCCAAAATAGCTTAGAGATTCAAAATAGGATTTCTCTAAAGAGCTTGGGCACTGGCAATACCAGCAGAATCGTGTTGTTCCACCCCAAAATAACCATATACAAGGGGATCCCACATATAATTCTGTCACTCTCTGAACAACATGTAGGGAGTACATGCCATGAAGAAGATACTGCTGGAGTTGCACAGAAAAATGATATAATATAAACCCTGCCTCAAAGAACTTAGACGGAGATAGATTTGCAATTAAAGAGGATCAAGTACTATTTAAAAGTATTCTTTCTTCTCTGTGTTTGTAAGATACAGTGAAGTTCAGAGAGAAGGGTTTTTCAGTTCTTGGCACAAGGAATGCTAGAACCTCAACAAAAGCTGTTAAGAACAGATGATTTGGCTATGTGCATCTTTTACTATTTGGACAAAGTCAGGACAAGGCATTTAAGACCAGAAAACAGAGTAAGCAAAGGCATGGAGCTTAAAGTAGCCTAATTAATTTGACAAGCTATAAGCAGTTTACAATGGCCAGAAAGTAGATATGTGGTAGAGAACTGAGGGTAAAAATGAGAGTGCTAATAAAAATCAGAGCAGGAATGCAAGAATGTTCTACCAAGGATTTTGCATTTTATCCTGTAGGCAATAAAGGGCCTTTGAGAACTTTAAAGAGGGTTATATTTCTGTAAAGTACCATTTTAGAAAGTGGCATTGACTACTATTACATGTATTCTTACATATTTTAAAAATGATTTTGCTCCCTTGCAATTCTTGTGGTTAGGTAAGAACTCTAATGTTCTTATAAGAATATTTACAAAGGAAGTTCAAGATCAGAACCAATTTTTCTAGTAGAAATGTGATGTCTAGCATCTAAGGAGACAAAATTAACTTAGAATAGGAGAGAAGAAACTTTAGGGATCATCTTTTTCAACTTCCCCTTTTTAATAGACATGATGTTAAACTAGAAATTTCATTGGAATATACAACAGATAAGATGTACCAAAGTAAATTACCAGAGCACAGTGCAATTTGTCAAAGGAAAACATATAATGCCAGTTATAAGTCTCAAGGTTATAAGATTTTGTCATCAGAGACTGAGTTAGAAATTGTGGGGACCATTTCCCTAGAAAGAGGTATTACTTTGCTCTGAAACCCTACTTCTAGGAAAATGTCTGTCCTACCTCAGGCTTGGTGAATGGACATAAGTGTAACCTCTCGGAATGAAATATGTGCTACTTTCAGGTGAAGAAGTGCAGTGAGTTGATGACTCCCGACTGGAAAAGTTAAAGGCAAGAGACAACTGACCCAGCAGCCTGGATAGAGGGAACATATGTGAAGTGGTAAAACTGGACTCCCAGTGTTAACCAGAACAAAGGTTTCATGAGGATTTCTTAACAGACCAAATGTAGGCCAAACATGAGAGAGCAGTGCTGTAGGTTATCTTGGATCTTATGCAATAAGGCACAAACAAGCACACTGGCCCTAGCCTCAATATATCCAAGGTATTTTTGTCAGAATATAAAGACCCCTCACATTAAAGGAACTATAGTTAAATGTCCCCAGTAATAATAGGAAGCCCCTAAGGATATAGAGTTGTCTTATTTAGCAAATAAAATATAAAACACCAGGTGAATTTGAATGTCAGATAAACAACAAGCAGTACTTTAGTAAGTTTCAAATATTGCCTGGGGGATAATCACTCTTTAAAAACCCTGCTGTTTACTTGAAATTCAAGCTTAATTCTCCTTTATCTGGAAACTTTATTGAGGAAGCCACATCAGCACTGAACATTAACCAGACTCAAAAAGCATGAAATCAACATGTGACTGTACTAATTAAGTAAGGACTTTTCTGATCCCTTTACTTTTTCGCTAAGAATCAAATCTGGAGGACCCATTAATTGAAAATTTGGGGGGAGGAGAGGATCAAGGGAAGATGGAATAATTGACCCATGTTTCTATCGCCCACCATGACAATCTCCAGCTGAGGAAGTAGGTAAATTAGCTGTAAATGAATCTGACTATTTCATTAAATCGAACATTCTGAGTGCTAAGTCTATTTTTGACTCAAATTGACTGTAAAATATTGAATTAATTGAGAGATCAGAAAAGTTATGACTCTGCATGAGTTTTCTTCTATATTAAGGGGGGAAGTAGCTCCTTACTTCCTAAGCAAAGTAACTGGAACAATGGGAGAATAAAAGAAAATATGCTTCTCATTGCATTAATAAGCCTTATTTGTTCAACACACCAGTTATGTGACAGTTAGTAAATAGAGACCTAAAGAGATCTAGTGATAGTCCTGAAATCAGACTGCTAGAGATGGACTTAGGTAAAGAAGAGCCTCTCTCCTATATATGTTCTGCAACTCTTTCCATGGTGATTCTGTGTCATTCTTGTGCCAATAATAGGCTAGCTTCTCCTCCCCGCAAATTCCCCTAGAACTAGAGAAACTATAACTGGCAAGTTGACTCAAAAACATTCAAACAATTATCATGTAAAATCTCTTCAGAGAGACTTTCGTGAAAACTCAAAATAAATTAACCTATCTCTATTGCATGAGCTGAGAATATAAAACCCTCTATTCCCTGCCTCTAACTTGGGCACTGCTTGGATGAACTTGATAAATTATGGAGAAGCACATCACATAGGTTTAGAAAGTGAAACGACATAAGAGTTTATTCTTCTGAGCACTTAGTGATAGATAGCTTTCAAATATTTGGCCTAACTTTTTAGGAAAATATGACCTACCAAATGAAAACCACTTATATGGAAGACCTAGCAAATTAAGGAAGATGATAGAGAAGAAGAGTGGAGGAGCAAATAGAGATGTTAGAAGAGTGGACTGATGCTGCATTCATTTCCTATGGCTGCTCTAATAAATTATCCCAAATTAGTTCCTTAAAACAATTTAAAAGTAGTATCTTACAGTTCTGTCTGAAGATCAGATGTCTGAAATGAGTAGCACAGTGCCGAAATAAAGTTTTGAAGGAATGAATTCCTCTGGAGAATCTAGGGGCAAATAATTTCCTTACCTTTTCTAAATTACAGAGGCCACATGCATTTCTTGGCTTCTGGCTCCTTCTTCAATTTTGAATATCAGCAGTGGTACCACTCCTAATTCTACTTTCAGCGTTACATCTCCTTTACTGACTCTAATGTCTTACCTCCCTCTTTCAGTCATAAGGATTTTTGTGATTACACTGGGTTTACACAGATAATCCAGGAAAATCTCCCTATCTCAAAATCTTTAACTTAACCACAGATTCAAAGTACCTTTTTCAAAGTAATACAGAGACATCTTTGGGGACCATTATTCTGCCTCCCACAGATATGTATTATTATCCTTGTTTTGGAGTCAAACTCTGAAGTATGAAATGAGAGGCAGAAATGGCCGCCCTGGCTTATATTTCTCCCTTCACTTTTCCCCTTCTATTGAGGTTATTCATCAGTCCCATTTTGAAGTCAGTAACTCCAAAACTTCATGATTAGTTTATGGCAAAACAGAAACTTGACAGCTATTTAACATTCACCTCTCAATCTGTCTGTTTTCTCCTCCCATGGTTATACATCTCTGCTCTTCCTGGAGGATACACTCCAACTCCAACTGTATTAGTTCTTCAAAGGATAACAGTCCAAATTGCCCTGCTTCATAGTTACAAGTGTGGAGTTCTGGACCAAGATAGGAAAAACAAAATCCTTTTAAAGCTCTCTATATTGCTGAGATATCATTTTGAAGGTCTATATTGCTGAAACCATTTCTAACTATTGACATTGAAAAGCAAGGTAAAGCCTGAAAGTAGCTGTTTCTTCCCAACAAACAGAAGAAACTGGTCTAAAACAGGAAGGAATCAAGCTGAGACTCAGTGAAGCAAGATAAGTGAAATGAAGAAGCAGGTCTATTGGAAATCTGATTCCCTGAATAATTTGAACAACCCCATTTCTATCCTTCCCTATTATAAAAGTAAAAAAAAATCCATTTTTTTTGTCTGTGCCCACAATATGCAGAAGTTCCCAGGCCAGGGATCAAACTTATACCACAGCAGTGACTCAAGCCATAGCAGCTACAACACCAGATCCTTAACCCACTGAACCACTAGGGAACTCCCCCCAAACCATTTTGCTTGTTTGTTTCAGTTAACTTAAACCGTATTTTAATCATTTTTAGCATGTATATTCTTTATTAGTATATTCCTTTCCTAAGTAGGTGCTATAGTTAAAGTATCTGATTAAATTCTTAAAACAATCTTATAATTATATAATAATTATCTATATTTTTACAAATGAAGAAACTCAGTCAGGAACTGGTTGAGTAATCTGCCAAAGTACAAACTTGTAGAATGAGAAAAATTCAAAATATAAACCAATTCCCTGCATTAAGAGTCTAGCTTCCCATTCCACAACACTGTGTGCTTCTTTTTCTCTCTTGAAGTGAGACAGCACTCCATGTCAGCCAAGGTGAACCTGCCTGATTCTCTGGCATGCTGTGATAAACCTTTATTTTATACATCTTGTTTCTTCAGTCTTACTAGGTAACTACTACAGCGCTGAGGACAGAAAATGTTACTGGATAAATCTTCAAAGAGAAAATACTGAGCATGCACTACTGCTTGTGTTAGCTCCTGCTTTAAGGAGAAAGAGTATTTAGACAACAAATGGTGATTCCAATTGATGATGCCTAGTCCTGCTTACCTCAATCTTCCATTGTGTGTTAAGGTTTTACATTTTTAATTTTTTTTGAGCAAAACTTTTTACCTTAATGTGACATGATGCATTTGAGGTCCTAAAACAAATGAATACATAAAAAATGATTTAGATGGTTATCTTTCCAATTTTCTCAGAGTACTGGGGTAGTCATCCATTCAAAGGAAGTTACCAGGCTATAGCAATGAGGAACCAAAGGACAGATTCCAGACTGGGGACAGGATGAAAAGAGATGGGAGAAGTGGAAAAATGGATTTCTCTTTGAATGTGCTAAGAGTTTTAATCTAGACTGATTTCAGCAAATTATAACTACCTCATAGATGCTTTCTAATTTAGTTGTGGCATTATATACTCTTTAAGCAAGCTATGATTCTCTTTTATAACACTTATGTATATAATTAATTGTTCACTTATTTGTTTTCTGTGTCATTACAAAAATCAACTGCAAGCTCCATGCTTGCAATAGTTGTGTATGTCTCCAAAATCTCAAAAGGGAGCCTTCTATTTGTGGAAGGAAAAGAGAAAAGGACAGAAGCAAGGATGTTGACACATGCAGGTGATGATATAGGAAAGCAGATGCATGTTTCATGAGACTCAGGGATGTCGATGGTGACAGCAATTTCAATTTGATTCTTTGCTTTGGTGTGCCATGAATATTCTACAACCTATCCTATAATTTTGTCTTCAGCAGAAATTATCATACCATCTAACCAATAGGCAATTTTATAAAATTGCTATTCTGTACCTCTCCCTCAATCCTTATTATTGGTTGTGGCATCATTGCTAAATATGATATAAACAGTTTAATACACAGTATACAGTGAATGATGCTTTGCTCTGGTATTTGGGGATTTGCTGTCATTTCCTTCTAGTTTCCAACTCTCAACTTCAGAAAAGAAATATATTCTTTGCTGTAAGAGAAACTAAAGCTGAGTTTACACAAGACGAATTTATTTGTCCTCTAACATTTGTTCTTTGTATTTTTTTCCTGAAAGTTAGCCTTTCTTTTCTGATCTATAACTTGGTTCTCTAATCAGTATATATATATGCCCTCTTCTTGTCACCTGCAGCTACTTCCCTTAAGTAACATTTCTTGAGTACTCAACTCAATCATATCTCTAGGCAAGTATCTTTTCTTATATTTTTTAACTCTTTTCACTCTTTATTCTGCCTATTCCTCTCATTTCTTTGTCTCTTCACTCTTTATTTTGCTGCTTATTATAAAAGCAGTATCTCCAAAACTTCACATTTTCCCCAGGCATAAATAGTGCTTATCTGCAATAGTCATCCAAGCCAGGAGACACAAGAGTTTACATGATCAAGCAAGGATCCCCATGCAGTAAACTGAGCACATGAGAAATTAAAAGACCAGAGGCCATGTAAACAAAATGAAAGCAATAAATATAAGGCTACATAGAGAAGACAGCACATCAATGAGTCAATCATCCATGAAAATTGTCAACAAACAAGAGATCTGGAGAGAAATAAGAATGTCAAAATGTGCTATTAAATTAGTCAATGAATGAAATGTCTCCAGGGACAGAGAGAAGAGACCAGACAGCACTGAAGCTTCAACGAGTCCACAGCAAGAAGTTTTCCTGATGCTGAAGCCTCTTTTGCCTCAGTCTTGTGTGCCTACAATCCTCCTTGCATCCCAGTCAGAGTCAGTTTTGGATAAAGCTGTCTTAAAGATAAAAGTTTTTTGTGCCAAAGCCATTTAAGAACAGAATCAGTGCTTTCAAGAGTAGAATAATAAACATTCCTTAAAACTGATTTACTCAAATATTTTTCACCTTGATACATTCAGATGTTACCTTAATAAATGAAGAGGGAGACTATATTTCTGGATATGACTGAACTGAAAAGTTACAATCTTTTTGAATTTCCCTTCCAAAAGAAATTTCTCTCAGAGTGTGGCTAAGAAGGCAGAATGTGAAGACCCTGATTTGTTCCAAAGGGCACATCAAAAATACAAATAATTACAAAGCAGCTATCGAAGAGGGAAACTGGAATCTAGCAGAAAAGATTTTCTGCAATAGAAGATGTAAAGAAGGAATCACAACAAAACAGGTGAGGGCAGGGGACAGAGTTGTGGTATAGTCAAGACACACAGCCTTAAGTGGGAAAACACAAACAGGAGGATAAGTACAATTACAAAGGTTATCCCCAAAGAATGAGGAGTCTGAGGCTGACTTCAGGCTCATTCAGGCTTACCAGATAGATAAGCACACAGAACATTTGGCATTGAAGACCAGCAGGGCTTACTTTCAGGGGAGTCAGAGGGCTGAGGGAAATAAAGACTCCACTTTTGAAAGGCATGCACAAAATCTCCCATGTTCCATGACCCAGGGCTGAAGCAGTAATTTGAAAGGAACCTGGATCATACTCACCTTCTAACCGTGGAAAGTCTCTTAGAGAGGCAAGGGGCAACAGGGGCTCACCCTGCAGACATAGATGTTGGCAACGACAATTTTGGGGTTCTCATTCTACAATGAGAACTTGCCAAGACAATTTTAATCTTCTTTTTAGCTTATTGGTGGATTAGTACCACCCACCAATCTGCATAATTTCTAGGAAACCAGCCTAGGTAAGCATCTGGCCAGGCAAGGACATATCCTACCCACTAGTGGGTCTGCTGCCTTAAGACCCTTGAGCTTACAATTGTTCTGGGGTCTGGCCCCATGCATGACTGTATCAGCACTAGTCTTGGAACTCCCAGGGATTTTCAGCCAGAGACCAAGCTATGCCCATCAGTGGGAAGGCACCAGACCCCAACCAGTTTCAAATGCCAGTAAGCAGACACCAGCCAAGGACTCTTGGGCCCTAGCACCCCACACTGGAAGGCTGACAAACCAACTCCAGAGCACTCAGAGCACTGTATCCAGAGACCCTGGGACCCAGCTTTACCAATCAATGAATCTATACTAGCCCCAGGATCCCCCTGAGTCTCAGCCCACCAGTGCTGACACTGGACCTGGGACCCAGCCTCTCTCAACTGTGGGAAATCATCAACTCTAGGACACCCTGGGCCCTAGCCCTGCCCACTAGTGGGCAAATACTAAGCCAAGGGAAATCACAGCTTACAGTGTCAGGATTCAGGCCACAAACTGAGATGTAGACATCAGGTCTGAGATAGCTTGGATTCCTCAAACAGCCACCCTAGGCTCCAGCCCATTCACTGTGGGCCATCAGGACACCTTGGGCTCTGCATCTGGTCACCTTGTGACCAGAACCTACCCATCAACGGACAACAGCCTCTGCACAAGTCAGGACCTGGAAGCCAAGCAGACCAAGAGCCAGGCCCACCTGCCAGATTACCCATAGTAATCATCCCACTACAAAAGAAGACCTTTCAGAGCCCACATAAGAGGCCACCCTAGAGCATATAGTTCTAGTGAACAGAGGGCAATGTAGTCCCAAGACAGGTAGGATGTCTCCTACCAAATGAAACTTCTTCAAAATTGAGAAATGTAACCAACTTACAAAATATACAGAAATAAAAACCAAAAAATGAAGCATTTGAAATATATTTCTTCATCTGAAATGTGTTCCACATTAGACAAAATGAGGCAACAGAGAAATGTGTTTCAAAGGAAAGAACAAGATAAAACCTCAGAGGAAGAACTAATTGAAGTAGAGATAAGCAATCTATGTGACAGAGAGTTCAAGGTAATGATTATAAAGATGGTCAAAGAGGAGTTCCCATTGTGATTCAGTGGTTAAAGAACTCGACATAGTGTCTGTGAGGTTGTGGGGTTCAACCCCTGGACTCGCCCAATGAGTTAAGTATCTGACATTGTCACAAGCTGTGGCATAGGTTGCAGATGCATTTAGGATCTGGTGTTGCTGTGGCTGTGGCATAGGACAATGGTTGTAGTTCTAATTCAACCCCTGCCCAGGAGTTTCCATATGCTGCATGTGTGGCCTAAAAAAAAAAAAAAAAGGAAAAGAAAAGAAAAAAATTCAAAGAATTCAAGATAAAATTGGCTGAGCAGAGTGAGACATGTGCGACATTAGTTGTTTTTAACAAAGGGTTAGAAAATATAAAGAGACAAATAGAGATAAAATATAGTATCAGAAATGAAAAATGCACTACAAGAAATCAATAGTAGATTAGATAATACAGAGGAGTGAATTGATGAGCAAGATGACAAGAGTAGTAGAATCACTAAAGATTAAGAAAAAAAGAATAAAAATATATGAGAATATTTTAAGACCCCTTTGGAAGAACATCAAGAATATCAACTCTCACATCACAGGTTCCCCAGGAGAAGAGAGGGAAAAATGCAGAGCTCTTATTTGAAGAAATAGTAAGTAAAATCTTCCTTAACCTAAGAAAAATATATCTACACCCAGGAATCACAGAGAATCTCCAACAAGATTGATACAAAGAGTATCACATGAAGACAAATTGTAATTAAAATGGTAAAAATTAAAGATAGAGAATATAAAATTAGCAAGTGAAACACAACTAGTAGATATAAAAAGAACTTGTTTAAGGTTATCAGCTAACTTTTTGGTAGAAATTCTTCAGACCAGAAGATAGTGGGACAATATATTTAAAGTGATGTAAAGAGAAAACCTGTGCTAAAGAATATTTTACAAGACAAGGGTCCCAGTCAGATTTGAAGGAGAGATATAAAGTTTTACATGCAAGCAAAAGCTAAATGAGTTCAGCACCATAAAACCATCTCTAAAGAAATAAAGATCTCCTCTAAGTGAAAAAGAAAATGTTATGGTACTGGAATCAAAATGGCAGAGCAATGGGATGTGGTGCTCACCTTCTCCCAAATATATACATATACATACTATATGTAGATGATGTTTATAACATCTACTAAATGGTAAGGGACCTCAGACTTCTAAAAAAAAAGCAATAAAACCTCCACAAAACTGGGTAAGACAAAAGGGGGTAAAAGTGAGAAAGAGAAGGAATAAAAAAAGAATCAGGAAGAGGTCAGCACTCCTGGGAGAGAACCATAAAAGAGGAGAGGAATTTTCCCATTGAGAGGCAACCTGCATGGCAAGGAGATCAGCTGGGCAGGGGGCAAGGGCTCAAAGCCTTAAACAAAAAGCACAAAAGCTGGTCAGAGGAGGGCATAAGAGACAGACAGCTGCACAGATGATTGGTACTGCCAGTGGCACACCCCTGCCTGAGACATTTGGATTCAGGCTTTGGAGGTGACTTTCCAGGAGAGAACAAGGGTGGGCTGTGTGGAAACAGTTTGAGGGGCCTAAGGAATGGCGTGCCACAGCCCGGGGTGTTTGGGAGGAGTCCTAGGCCTGCTGGAAAAGCAAGGCATCATTGTTGAGGAGTGAAGTGGGTAGGACTGCCATAGGAATTTCTTTGTCTGGGATTTCTGATGGCAGGGCACTTCTTGAGTGGGCTCAGGGTGCAGTTGCAAGTTGAGGTAGCCATCTCAAACTCCAGAGGCTGGTGTGGCCCAATATAGCCTGATGCACCACTACCCCAAGGACAAATGCCACCAACATCCTGCAACCAGGCATTGCACTTCACACTTACCATCCTGGGAATGCATATGCCTCACCTCGCAACTTCAGGTCACTGTCACTGCCAAGAGCATTGCAACCAGGCATACCCCATACCACCACTTAACCTTAGGTTGCCTCCACTGCCAAAGGCCTGGCCACCAGTTACCTCCTTCAGGTCCTACACAGTGTGCTACCACCCTGGATGCATGCATAGGCCATGCACCTGCACACAGCCCCCATCAGGGAATAATGGTTTGCACATACTGAAGAAAGATACAGGAAGCATCTAAAATAAAAGCAGTCCTCAAAAAATAGTAAATGCACACAAGCTAACCAAAGACACTCCTATATATAATTAGACCTCCTCCAAGACTGCAGTAGATAACTCTTTCCCTTAAACTCACAAAGAAAAATATAAGCAAAATAAAGAAGCACAGGGACCATTCCCATTTAAAAGAATGGGATAATTCCCTGAAAGAGCAAACAATGAAGCAGACCTTTTCAGTCAAACAGATACCAAGTTCAAGAAGGAGATAATGAAGATACTGAAGGTGTTTTAGAAGAGCTGTCAACAGTAATGCAGACTACTGTAAAAATAATTCAAAACTATATGGAGCAGACAAGAAAAAAATAGAAAATTCATTTGCTGTGATGAAAACTGAGCTAAAGGCATTGAACAGCAAAATGAGTAATGCAGAGGAAAAAATAAATGATTTAGAGGGTAAAATAAAGAAAATCATCCAATTAAGACAGCAGATAGAAAGCCAAATGAATGAATGAATAAATAAATAAATAAATAAATAAATAAAGCAATATAAGAGATATATGGCATAATATAAAATGTGCCAATCTATGCATATAAGGAATCCTAGAATATGAAGAAAGAGAAAAAATGACTGAAAATGTGTCTTAAGAAATTATGGCTAGGAGTTGCCATTGTGGTGCAGCAGAAATGAATCTGACTAGGATCCATGAGGATGCAGGTGTGATCCCTGGCCTCACTCAGTCTGTTGTGGATCCAGCATTGCTGTGAGCTGTAGTGTAGGTTGCAGACACAGCTTAGATCCCACATTGCTTTGGCTATGGCATAGGCCGGCAGCTGTAACTCTGATTTGACCCCTAGCCTGAGAACTTCTATATGCCATGAGTGCAGCCCTAAAAGATACACACACAAAAAAAAAGTGAGAAAGAATTTATGGCTGAAATTTTCCCAAATCTAAAGAAGGAAACATACATTAATATCAAGAACGTGCAGAGGGCTCCAAAATAATCCAAACAGAAATACAGCAAGACATAATAAAAATGGCAAAAATTAAAGAGGGGATTCTAAAGGCAGCAAGAGAAAAACAAAGAATTAATTACAAGAGAACCCCTATAAGGACATCGGCTGATTTCTCTGCAGGAATTCTGGGGGAAAGATCAAGATGGTGGAGGAGTAAGACGTGGTTCTCTCACCTTTCCCACAAGCACATCAAAAAAAAAAAAATCTGCATGTAGAACAATTCACACGGAACATCTACTGAATGCTAGAAGAAGACCTTCAACCTCCAAAAAAGGCAAGAAACCCTCCACCTAACTGGGCAGAACAAAAGGAAAAAAGAGAGAGAGAGAGAGAGAGAGAGAGAGAGAGAGAAGGAATCAGGATGGGACCAGCACTCCTGAGAGGGAGCTGTGAAAGAGGAAAGGAATCCACTCCCTGGGAAGCCTACTAACTGATTGGGAGATCAGTCAAGACAGAGGGATAAAAAAATTATCTCTTTCTTATTTCTTTTTCTTTTCATTGTCTTTTTAGGTCTGTTCCTGTGGCACATGGAAGTTTCCAGGCTAGCAGTCAAATCAGAGCTGCAGCTGTCAGCCTATATGCTGGCCACAGCAATGCGGGATCTAAGCTGTGTCTGCAACCTACACTGCAGCTCGTGGGAATGCTGGATCCTCAAACCAGTGAGTAAGGCCAGGTATTGAACTTGTATCTTCATGGATACTAGTTGGTTTTCTAACTTGCTAAGCCACACCAAGAACTCCCATAAATAATTTGAACAGATTGATCACTAGAAGTGAAACTGAAATATAATTAATAAATACCTACAAACAAAAGTCTTTGACCAGATAGCTTCACAAGACTATTCTACCAAACTTACAAAGGAGAACTTATGCTGATCCTTCTTAAACTCTTTCAAAAGATTGAATAGGGAAAACTCCCAGAGACATTCTATAAAGCCAAAGGTTCCACCAAAAAAAAGAAAGAAAAAAGAAGAAAATTATAGGTTGAAATCTATGATAAAGTTCTTGCCAAGTCAATGAAACAATTCATAAAAAATATCATATACAATGACCAAATGAGATTCATCGTAAGTTCACAAGGATGTTTCAACACACTCAAATCAATCAATGTAATAACCACATTAAGAAAAGACAAAAATCACATGGTCATCTCATTAGATGCAGAAAAATCATTTGACAAAATTCAATATCCATCCATGAAAAAAAAGACCCTTACCAAAGAAGGTATAGAGGAAGCCTATCTTAACATAAAAATAGATATTTATGTGATTTTGGCAGCAGAGAGAAGATGGCAGAGGAGTAGGACATGAGGCTCACCGACTCCCACAAATACATTGAAAAATCCATCTTTGTGTGAAACTATTCACATGGAAAGTTTGCTGAATGCTGACAAAAGATCTCAGGATTCTGTTAGAGCAAGAAATACTTCCCAAAGCTGAGTAAGACAAAAGAAAGAAGAAAATGGGAGAAAATAAAGAAGGAAGGAAAGAACCTGCATCTCTAGGAAGAAGCTGGAGAAAAGAAATGCTCCTGCACGCTGGGAAGTCTTGTCACCAGTGAGGAGATCTGCTGGGATAGAGGAAAAACTTTAGATATTGGAGGACAGCACAGTAATCCTTTTGAAGTATTAAAATGAAAACAGTCCTCTACAAATAATCACTGTTACCACCCTACATTTCCCAACCATATACAGGGCTGTGTAGAAGTTGGGAAATGAAACTACAGCTTTGGAAATCAGACTCCGAGATAACTGGGGCTGGCTACATGGGAACAAACTGGGATTGGCTGTGTAGAGACAGCCTGGAGGGACTAGAGTCCATAGCAACCATATTTGGGGGTATAAGATGAGGAAACCAGGTTGAGCTTGGGGGTAAGTGCCATTGTTAGGGAGTGCTATAGGGAAGGGGTGGGATCCATCCATCAGTATAGCCTTTATCCCTGCATGCACTTCCAGGCTGCAGGACACCAACTGCTCCAGCTCTAGGAGGCACTCTGGAGCAGCCCCTGTCCTTGAGGCTACAGAGAATGCAGAGCAGGCAGAGGGACACTGGGTGGTCCCACAAGCCTTGGGAATCTTTCCAGTGGCTGGGCAGGAGAATGCAGAAGTAGAGTACTTCCCCTGTTGGGACACAGAAACCAAGAACTTCCCAGTAGGAAGGCAAAGTGACCGCAAAAACAGAACAAATGGCCCGGGGAGACACTAGTGGCCTGATGGCTGGGTGGAGTGATTTGCAGAATAGCCCAAATTTTGGGACTCCTGCAGAGACTAGGCAGGGGAACAGGGAAGTGGCATATGTCCCATGATTGGGCACAGGAGTTGCCAAAGGCCTGTTGGGCAGGAAGAGTGATGGTGGAAAGAGCATAAATGGCCCTGGACCCTCAAACAGCCCAGTGGATTGTCAAAGAGACTGCAGAAAGAGAACACACAATCTCAGGAGCCACAACAAGCCCAGTGAGCAAGTTGAATGATCTTGGGACTAGAACAAGCTTCTTCTTGAGTCCCACCAGTAGTAATGCAGGGGTCCGTGGAAGCAGCATATATTGCATAGCTGGTCAAAGGACACACTAGAGTTAAACATAGGCAGATACTTCTTTGATATAAATCATAGCAACATCTTGTTTGATCCAGTTCAAGGAATAATGGCAATAAAAACAAAAACAAACAGGAGCTCAACTCAAAAGCTTCTGCACGGAAAATGAAACCATTAAAAAAATAAACAAAGAAACCCCCACAAAATGGGAGAAAATCTTTGCAAACAACGCAAAGGCCTAGTGTTTAAAATATACAAATAGTTAATATAGCTCAACAACAACAGCAAAAGAACTACCCAATTAAAAAAGGGGCAGAAGGCCTAAAGAGCCATTTCTCCCAAGAAGACATATGTTTGGCTAGTATGCACCTGAATAAATGCTCAACATCATTAATTATTGGAGAAATCAAAACTACAATTAGTACCACTTCACACTAGTCAGAATGTCCATCATTAACAAGTCAACAAATAACAAGTGCTGGAGACAGTGCATAGAAAAGGGAACCCTCCTTCACTGATGGTTGAAACTTAAATTGGTACAACCACTATGGAAAACATAGTATGGAGGTTCCTCAGAAAACTAAAGAAATACCGTAAGATCCAGAAATCCCATTTCTGGGCATATATCTGGATAAATTTACACTTCAAAAGATAAATGTATCCCTATGTGTAAAATAGTACTGTTCACAATAGCCAAGACATGGAAAGAACCTAAATGTCCATCAATAGTGAATGGATTATGAAAATGTAGTAGATGATAGATAGATAGATGATAGATAGATGATAGATAGATAGATAGATAGATAGATAGATAGATAGATAGATAATGGAATCGTACTCAGCCACAGAAAGGACAAAATAAAATAATGCCAGTTGCAGCAATATGCATGCAACTAGAGATCCTCATACTATGTGAAGTAGGTCAGAAAGAGAAACACAAATACTATATGATACCACTTATACATGGAATCTAAAATATGGCACAAAAAATCCTTTATATAAATCAAAAACAGATCATGGACATGGAGAATGGAGATATGGTTGCTCAGGGGAAGAGGGGAGGAAGTGAGATTGTAGGGAGTTTGGGTTTGGTAGGTGAAATCGATTGTATTTAGAATGGATAAGCAATGAGTTCCTGGTGTGCAGCAAAGGGAACTATGTCAAATCTCTTGGGGTAGAATGAGAGCAAAGATCGTATGAAGAAAGTAATGCATTTACATATACATAGGTCACTAGGCTATACAGCAGGAATTGACCCTAGGCTATAAATCAACTCTAATTAAAAAAAAGAAACAGCCAAAAATACATTTATGACAAACCCAAAGTCAATATAATAGTTAATTAAGAAAAGCTAAAATCCATCCCACTAAAACTGGAACAAGACAAGTTTGCCCACTCTCATCACCTTTATTTTTTATTTTATCTCTTGTCATTTTAGAGCTGCACCTGCTGCATATGGAGGTTCCCAGGCTAGGGGCTGAATCAGAACTGTAGCTACCCCACCTACACTGCAGCCTCAGCACTGTTGGATCCAATCTGTGTCTGTGACCTACACCACAGCTCATGGCAATACAAGATCCTTAGCCCACTGAGGAAGGACAGGGATTGAACCCATGTCTTCATGGGTATTAGTCAGGTTTGTTAACCACTGAGCCATGATGGGAACTCCAACTCTCACCACTTTTATTCAACATAGTATTGAGGAAGTCCTGGCGAAAGCAATAAGACAAAAAAAAAAAGTAGGTAAAACAGACATAAGGACCAATGGAACAGAATAGAGAACCCAGAAATAAACCCAGATATCTACAGTCAATTGATCTTTGACAAAGGGGGCAAGAACATAAAATGGGAACAAGACAGTCTTTTCAGTAAGTATTACTGGGAAACCTGAACAACTGCATGGAAATCAATGAAACTAGAACACACTCTCACACCACGCATAAAAATACACTCAAAATGGCTTAAAGACTTAAATATAAGATAAAACACCATTAAACTCCTGGAAGAAAACATTGACAAAATATTCTCTGACATCAGCCTTACAAATGTTTTCTCAGGTCAGTCTCCCAAAGCAACAGAAATAAAAGCAAAGATAAACAAGTGGGAGCTAATCAAGCTGACAAGCTTTTGCACAGCAAAGGAAAC
The DNA here is from genome assembly GCA_004024745.2 of Catagonus wagneri. Classification (NCBI taxonomy): domain Eukaryota; kingdom Metazoa; phylum Chordata; class Mammalia; order Artiodactyla; family Tayassuidae; genus Catagonus; species Catagonus wagneri. Next base: position 1,910,030 of record PVHT021183607.1, read on the forward strand.
CAAAAAGGAATCTCAAAGACAACTAACAGAATGGGAGAAAATAGATTCAAATGATACAACAGACAAGGGTTAATCTCTAAAATATTCAAACAACATATACAACTCAACAGCAAACAAGTCCACAACCCAAATGAAAAATGGACAAAGGACCTGAACAGACATTTCTACAAAGAAGATACACAGATGGCCAACAAACACATGAAAAAATGCTCAACATCACTGATTATCAGAGAAATGCAAATCAAAACTATCAAGAGATACCACCTCTCACCAGTCAGAATGGCCATCATTAACAAGTCCACAAACAGCAAATGCTGGAGGAGGTGTGGAGAAAAGGGAACCCTCCTGCACTGTTGGTGGGAATGGAAGCTGGTACAACCACTATGGAAAACAGTATGGAGGTACCTTAGAAAACTCTACATAGAACTACCATATGTCCAAGCAATCCCACTCCTGGGCATATATCCAGAAAAATCTTTCCTTGAAAAAGACACTTCCACATGTATGTTCATTACAGCACTATTCACAATAGCCAAAACATGGAAACAACCCAAATGTCCATCGATAGAGGATTGGATTAGGAAGATGTGGTATGTATACATTGTGGAATACTACTCAGCCATAAAAAAGAATAAAATAATGTCATTTGCAGTATATTGGATGGAATTAGAGACACTCATGCTGAGTAAAGTAAGTCAGAAGGAGAAAGACAAATACCATATGATATCACTAATATCTGGAATCTAATATACTGCACAACTGAACCTTTCTACCGAAAAGATAATCAAGGACTTGGAGAACAGACTTGTGGTTGCCAAGAGGGTGGGGGATGGCATGGGAGTCTGGGGTTAACAATTATAGACTATTGCCTTTGGAATGGAAAAGCAAGGAGATCCTGCTGTATAGCACCACAAATTCTGCCTAGTCACTTGTGATGAATCCATATATGTATGTGTAACAGGGTCATCAGACTGTGCAGTTGGAAGACATGTAAAATAATTAGAAAATATATACTCACCCCTATGTTCATTGCAGCATTATTTACAATAGACAAGATATGGAAGCAACCATAATGCCCGTTAATAGATGAATGGATAAAGAAGATGTGGTGCATATACCATGGAATATTAATAGGCCATAAAATGAATGAAATCTTACCATTTGCAATAACATGCATGGACTAGAGGGTATTATGATAAGTGAAATATATCAGACAGGAAAGACTGTGTACTGTATTATTTCACCTGTATGTGGAAACTTTAAAAAAATATGAGCAAATATAGCAAAACAGAAACAGAGGGTAGTTACAGAGAACAAACTGGAGGTTCCCAGAAGGGACGGGGGAGTAGGAGGAGAAAAGAAATAGATGAGAGAGATTAAGAGGTACAGACTTCTAGTTGCAAAATAAATGAATTGTGACTTTGAAATGTATAGTGTGGGATAGTCAATAACTAATATATTTTTATGTTGATGTATCATAACTAGACTTACCATGATGATCTATTTGAAATTATAGAAATATCACTATGTTGTGTAACAGAACAAATGTAGCATTACAGGCAAAACTAGCAAACTAACAAACTCATAGCAAAAGAGATCAGATATGTAGTTACCAGATGCTGGGGGACAGGGACTAGGAACTGGGTGAAGGCAGTCAAAAGCTAAAAACTTAAGATAGATAAGTACAAGGGCTATAATGTACAGCATGAGATATATACTACTGTATATTATATGTGAAAGTTATCTAAAAGTACTTATTGCAAGGAAAATTTCTTTCAATTTAAAAAAATTGTGTCTATATGAGATGATGGATGCTCACCAAACTTACTGTGATAATCATTTCATCATGTATATAAGTCAAACCATTATGATATATACCTTAAACTTATGTAGTGCTGCATATCAATCATACCTCAATAAAACTGGAAGAAAAATTTTTAAAAAATCCTTCTCTCCAACCTCTGGTCTGAATAAAGCTATATTATCACTAAAGAATGTCCTGTAAAGTGAGCTCCCAATTCTAATGCTCTAATTTTATTTACTTCTCATTTATTTAAGGCCACTGTAATGATTTTCAAGATGTGAAAACAGCAAGTGAATTTAGTGAGCATCATATCACATTTCCCAAAATACTGTAATTACTTTTGGAGCTGTAGGTTTTTTCCTATCCAACAGGATCCCCTTCTTACTTCTGATGTAAGGATTCTTTATCAAATTTTTGATGAATTGTTTATTACCGTTTTAAATACTCTCATTGTGAAATACAATATGCAACCAGAAATTCCACAGAAAATATATTGCTTACTAAAATGTCTGGTAACATAATCAGGTAATGAAAGAAAGTGCTGATCCCCCCTCTACAATGGCCCTTCCTCATCACGACTTCACTCCATCTTGAGAAAAAAAATTGCCAACTGATGTATAGCATTCTATAATTTGACAGAGAACATTATCAATATGTACTACTACTTATACAGTCTTTGAGTTGTTTTTTATGTTGAGGCTGTTATGAATAAAGCTGTGAGCCTTCTTGCCTGGTCTAATGGGGTACATATTGTTGGGTGTAGATTCAGATGAGTGTCTATAACTTTAGTAAATAATGCCAACATGTTTTACAAGTGATTGTTTCAATTAATACTTCTGTCAGTAATGTATAAGAGAACTGAGTGGTCTTTTTCCTCTCCAGTGCATTTTAATCAATCTGATGTCTACATAAAGGCACATGATTTGGGGTTTCATTTTGGGTTTTTTTAAAAAATTGGTCATTGATGTACCTTTTTTAATGTAGTGCCCTTTCTAAACTCTGGCTCGATTTTTATTATGCTGACTCTCCCTCATAAATTTTTAGATTTTATCTATTCTAGATTCATTCCCTTCAACAACAGTTACATGTATTATAAATATATTCCACTTAGTGGCATATCTTTTAATTTTCTTAAAAGAAGTTCTTAAGATTAATTTAGTTATATTAAATATTTTCCTTTATGTATCACACTTTCTATAGACTATAAAATATTTTTTCTCTGCTTAAATATCTTTACAGTATATGACAATATTTTCTAATACAACTTTTGAACATTTATTTTCTGAACTTCAATATTTAAAACCCTCCAGACACTAAATTTTGCATATAGTATAAGGTATGGATTAAGGTTCATTTTTTCATTTAGTTTAGTTTAGTTTAGTTTTTAGTTATAGTTTTCAGTGGCTTGATGTGGGATCTCACTTCCCAGCCCAAGGATTGAACCCAGGTTGCAGTAGTGAAAGTACCAAGTCCTAATCACCAGACCTCCAGGGAACTCACTAAGGTTCCTTTTTAAAAACCATGTATATAGATTTTCCAGTAATATTCATTAGAGGATTATCCTTTTCCTCACAGACCTGGAATTCTAACTTAATTTCAATCATACATTCATATGCACAAGTATCTGCCAATAAAGTGGCAGAATCTACTAAATTTAAATAGAGCTATATATTATGATCTAGCAGTTACACTTGTAGGTATATAAAGGAATGTATAAAAATATTTCAAAACAGTATTGCTTATAAAAGTAGAAACAAGCTATGAGATCAACAATAGAATGAATAAATACATTTCACAAATTTACTTAACATAAATATCTGACAAGGAAAACAAAAATTGTGAAATACAGTTACATATTTCATGAAAAAAACTTAAGAATATAACTGAGGCATAAAGACCAAATACATAGATAGATGATAGATAGATGATAGATAGATAGATAGATGATAGATAGATTTATGTGCATAATGCATGATTCCTGTATCTAAGATGTAAGAAAGGAAAATCAACCGTTAAAATTTAAGAAATAGTTATCTTTAGAGGGATAGAGTATTTGGTGATGAATGGGAAAGAAGAGATGGAGGAACTTTAAATTACTGATAATGTACACTTTCTTCACTGCATTATTTTTATGTGATTGATTCATTTGGTAAAAATTCATTAATGAGAGTACTTACAATTTATAGATAATTTGTCAATATATTTGTTATGTGTTAGTAAAAGATTTACTTAAAAATAAAGTAAAAAAATGTTTATATTGACATTGCATGTATTGATGTTGAGGAAAGTAGAAATATTTTGTGACATAGAGGAGATAATGTAATAAAATCCTCAGACGATGAACCTTTTATTGTGGCTTGGTCATTAACTAGTATGAAAACTCAAAAAGTACTTTGACCTCTTTGGAATTTTGTTTTCTCATCTATACAGTAAAAGGCATTGGATCTTCAATAGGGGCTTTCAGAAACTTTATTTTGATATTACATTTACCTGGATAACTAGAGCAGAGTTGCACATGTTTACAGCTCATGAGAACTCTAATTTTTATTTCTTATGCTTCCTCTGTTGGTTTCATCATTGGCCTATCCCTATTGACTTTTCCCATAATAGCTTTTATCTTGGAATCATCAAAAGCTAGCTTTAAAAAAAAATCTAAATTGCTCCAGTGTTTCTCATTGGCATGTGTGACTGACCATCTGGTGGCATTCACAACTACGGCAAGATAAAGCTTTCTGAGTCTTATTAATTCAGTGCATGTATTTCTTTGATTTATTGGATAATCATATTCAATTCATACTTCCCTATCAACACTCATGGGGAACATTTGGCTCTTAAGTTATAGCACATGCCCATATCGTCACTATTTCTTAATGATGGGGCAAGGTTTGGTATGCTAGATGATGCCTTTTAAACACATTAAAAAAATTATACAGAAACCTCGTTTGTTCATTACCATGTTTCAGAGCCATGCATCCATCCAAACACTAAGTTAATATATGTTCTCATTCCCGTACACCTGCATTAGAAGTACATTAACTTTCTGTCTCGTGGTCCACAATCTTTCCTTGATTTAATCCATTTTATACTATGTTAGCACATTAAACTTCCCAAACACAACTTCCAAATGAAACTTTTTAGTAGCTTCAGATTTTTTACTTTATAATAGATCTCCTAAAGTTTTATAATGTGAAATAATCACTATGGGGTAGTTTTAAAATGCAGATTTAGTGTCCCCTACATGAGATGTTGATATAGTTGGTCAAGAGTGAGGCCCCCAAATCTATGTATTTTTCCTGTCCAACTTGGGGAAAAATGAGAACTCAGGAATATATCAGACATTTTTATAGATGTTTCTCTGCCCTCTGTAAGTGGGGCAATGTCTATGTTAAAATGAACTCTGTGTTTTGGCCAAAAAATCTGTAATACTTAATTTGTATACTGGTAACATTTCATTTTGATATAATTTCAAACTTAAAGTTATAAGAGTAGTGGAGTTCCTGTCGGAGCTCAGTGGTTAACAAATCCGACTAGGAACCATGAGGTTGCGGGTTAGATCACTGGCCTTTCTCAGTGGGTTAAGGATCTGGCGTTGCCCTGAGCTGTGGTGTAGGTTGCAGATGCGGCTCGGATCCCGTGTTGCTGTGACTGTGTCAAAGGCTGGCAGCTACAGCTCCTGTTAGACCCCTAGCCTGGGAACCTCCATATGCCGTGGGAGCATCCCTAGAAAAAGGCAAAAAGACAAAAAAAGTTATAAGAGTAGTGAGAGGAATCCCTATATTATCGCTATAGAAAGTCAACAATTGTTTACATTCTAACCCAATTACTTTTTATATAATTAAATACAGATGTAAGATCTAAGTTCTCACTTTTGGTGAAGACAATGATAGTTCTTCAAACCTTCTTTTTAAGTCTATCTCTGGTGCAATACATTGCCTAGCTTTCATCTAACTCCTGCAGATTTGACAACTGCCAAACAAGCATGATCAGGAAAGATTTCTCTCAGTTACCCATTCATAATTACAGTTGGTATCTGGTCTTATTTAGGTAAACTAGCCACTTCACACTAATTTCTAAAACAGGACACGATCTCTCTCCTCACTCTTCAATTCAAGTTCCATCTCATGCTCTATTTTGATTAAATAACAGCAGTGATTAAAACAGCTAATCTAAGTTACCCATCAATTATATGATTCTTGACATTTCTGTATCACTTTTTACATCTTTCTGAGAAATGAAACTCCTTTCCCTCAGATTTAAATCTATCTCTCCATCACCATTTCCACTGTCTTAAATAAACTGTTTCTATATCTTGCATGGACTTGAAATTTTCTTCAAATATGATCTTCCTCACTTAAAATTCATTCTCAACAGTGTTATGCAGGTGATCTCTGTAAAACACAAAAAAAACCTTATTATGGCTTATTATGCCTTCATATCAACCTCAGTTTGTAAAGTTTTCATAGCTCCCTGTAATCTAAAAAGATTAAATCTAAGGTCCTAGATTGGCATATGTTGTCTTTCAAAATCTGGCTCTTGTCTTCTTTCCAGATTTATACCTTTATATTCATCCTCAACCTTTATAAACACCAACAGCTAGATAAGTGAAATCATACACTGTAAACTCAGCTTTCACTAAGATTAAAAACCAACCAATTCTTAGAATCATTTTCCTCCTGGAAAACTCCAATTTATCATACAAATTAGGGCTCAAATACCATCTCCTCTATATAGTGTTTCTTGAATTCACTATTTATCATTACTCAATTCCTGTTTTATATAGTCATAATGTTTTTTCCATGTTTCTCTTTGGTTCTTTGTTATGTTATAATGTATTTATTTTACATCTATTGTTCTATTAAAGCGTGAGCTACGCAGTGGCACTTTGCCCTCAAATTCTAGCTTGCTACTTACCATAAGAATCACTAAGACGGGAGTTCCCATTGTGGCACAGCAGAAAAAAAATCCAACTAGGAACCATGAGGTTGCAAGTTTGATCCCTGGCCTCACTCACTGGGTTAAGGATCTGGCATTGCTGTGGCTGTGCTGTAGGCTGGCAGCTGAGGCTCTGCTTCCCCCCAGCCTGGGAACTTCCATATTCTGCAGATGCAGACATATAAAGTAAATAATAGTAATAACTAAGAGGTTTTTACAAATACTACTACCACAGTGAAGAGTAATAGTTATTGTACCCTTACTGTTTTCCAGGAACCACATGTATGATCTCACTTCATCTCCCTGAAAACTCTCCAGGAAAAGACCATCATGTGCTACTAATAGCTCCATCATACAGTCAAGAAAATGAAAATTAGCCATTTTCCTGGTTTTACACATACAGCGGAGTCACTACTGACAGTCACTCCTGTGTGTACTAATCCAGAGCTTGATCTATTAAACTTCTCACAGTTATGAAATATGTAATATAATTTATTCTCAGTATTAAAAGTAAAGAATTTTCGTCTTCTCAAATAGCAATGTCCTTGACTTTTCTATTTATGGAAAAGAGGTCTGTGTTTCAAAGAATACCTCTCAAATTTTTAAACATATTTTTCCTAATAGCTTTATATCCCTTCAACATTTTCTTGTTCTGATCCACCCAGTCAAGGCAGAACCTTTTTTAAGCTCAAGATTGTTTCAAATGTGAATAGCTGCCATTCAGATCTGTTTTTGAATGATTCATTCAGACCTTTAAATTATTCAATTCAATGTTTTCATTACTACTGCAAATAATAAACTGAATGGCTCTTCAACACACTCAAGTACTTTCTGCCATACCAAGGGACCAGTTCTTCTATCAAGAAAGACTCAAGAGGGAAGTCTGCAAATGGTAAATGGGATTTGCTATTCACACTAATTTTAAGGTTATTTTCTGCACATACAGACTTCAGTGAAGAAGGAGCTGAATTCAGTAAGGCCCATAAGTTTAAAACTGAATATTTATAACTACATTCTAAACATCCATTTAACTTAATTTTACTGCTAGTTCCCCCAAAACCATTTTGTGTACATAGACACAAAGTAAGTCTCTTTGTCCTCTACTATTTCTCTTTCCTCTTAGATTCTGGAATTGAGATAAAAACTTAGGAGACAGACTTGTGGTTGCCAAGGGGAGGGGGAGGTAGTGCGATGGACTGGGAATTTGGGGTTAATAGAAGAAAGCCATTGCCTTTGGAATAGATAAGCAATGAGATCCTGCTGTATAGCACTGGGAACTATATCTAGTCCTTTATGATGAAGCAAATAATATGAGAAAAAAATAATGAATACATGTATGTGTAAGTGGGTCACCTTGCTGTACAGCAGAAAATTGACAGAAGACTGTAAACCAGCTAAAATGGAAAAAATAAAAATCATTTTTTAAAAAAAGAAAAAAACTTAGGGCACTGCACAATTGGATTCCTATTTTATAGAACCTAAGTGAATTCAGGTATGAGTTCTGCTTTTTAATGCTCCTTTAGACTCTCCCAGCCTTATAAGCATGAAATAACATAGTAAGTAGAAAAGAATTATTACTTAAATATTACATTTCTACTAACACTTGTTTGACTCTCTCTAAAAAAAAAAATTCCTAAGAAGTAAAGGGTTAACTGGAAATATAACCAGCTTATATTCAGATGAAATATTGTAGACTGACAAATGTCTTGTGGTAAGCCTTCTTTTTCCATAGATCTTCAGTGTCACCAAGAAAGCCATGTCTTTTTTTATTGCTTAATGATTTTTATTACACTTATACGTATACAAAAATCATCACAACTCAATTTGATACCATTTCCATCCCAAACCCTCAGTGCATCCTCTACTCCTCAGGTTGTCTCACTTGGAAATCATAGGTTTTCCAAAGTCTGTGAGTCCTTATCTCTTCTGCAAAGTTCATTGTGTCTTTTTTTTAGTTTCCACATGTAAACGGTAGCACTGGATGTTGGTGTCTAATTGTCTGACTGGTTTCATTCTGCATGATAATTTCTAGGTTCATCCATGTTGCTATAAATGTTGTTATTTTGTTCCTTTTAATGGCTGAGTAATATTCCATTGTGTGTATGTACCATATCTCCCCTATCCACTCTTCTGACGATGGGCATTTAGGTTGTTTCCATGACCTGGCTATTGCATAGAGTGCTGCAATGAACACTGGAGTACATGTGTCTTTTCAAGTCGTGGTTTCCTCTGGATAG
>PVHT021183607.1:1929273-2046837 GCA_004024745.2 Catagonus wagneri
CTATCCAGAGGAAACCACGACTTGAAAAGACACATGTACTCCAGTGTTCATTGCAGCACTCTATGCAATAGCCAGGTCATGGAAACAACCTAAATGCCCATCGTCAGAAGAGTGGATAGGGGAGATATGGTACATACACACAATGGAATATTACTCAGCCATTAAAAGGAACAAAATAACAACATTTATAGCAACATGGGAGTTCCCGTCATGGCTCAGTGGTTAACGAATCTGACTAAGAATGATGAGGTTGCGGGTTCAGTCCCTGGCCTTGCTCAGTGGTTTAAAGATCCAATTTTGCCATGAACTGTGGTGTAGGTTGCAGACACAGCTCTGATCCCGCGTTACTGTGGCTGTGGCAAAGGTCTGGGGCCTAGCCTGGGAACCTCCATATGCTGTGGGTTCAGCCCTAGATAAGGCAAAAAAAAAAGACCAAAAAAAATATAAGAAAAAAACTTTTATAACAACTCGGATGGACCTAGAAATTATCATGCTGAATGAAACCAGTCAGACAATTAGACACCAACATCCAGTGCTACCGTTTACATGTGGAAACTAAAATAAAGGATGCAATCAACTTCTTTGCAGGACAGGTTATGACTCACAGACTTTAGAAAACCTATGGTTTCCAAATGAGACAGTCTGATGATTGGGGGGATGCACTGAGGATTTGGGATGGAAATGCTATCAAACTGAGTTTTGATGATTTTTGTACACCTATAATTGTAGTAAAATTTATTAAGTAATGGAAAAAAATAATAAATAAAATTATACATCAAAAAAAAAAAAGAGAGAGAATGGACTTTATTGCCTAGTCCAAGCTTTTATAGCCCACCTGTGCTCCTTGGCTTATAATTGTTTTCTCCATGTTCAAAGCCAGCGGCATAGCATCTTAAACTCTATTTCCCTCTCTATCTCACACCGTTTCTTCAAATATATCTTCTATGACTCTCCTCTGATTCTCTCTGATACTCTTGTGATCACGTTAGAACCATCTAGATAATCCAGGATAATCTCTCCATCTTAATATCTTTAACTTAATCACTGCTGCAGAGTGCCTTTTGCCATGGAAGGTAACATATTCATGGGTTTCAAGGATCAGAATGTGAATGTCTTTGAAGGGCATTTATTCAGCCCACCATAGACCAATTTTATTGAGCCTCTTTGATTTTTTTCTAAACAATCTATAGCTATCTTTCATCTACTACCTCATATCTGACATGCACACACATGCCCATGCATGCACACACGTGTAAAGTACATTTTTAATGGGACTACAGAGTATATAAATGCCCTGCTAAATATTATACCAATTAACATTCTCAATCCTTTCCCCTCTGGACTTAAAAAATCTTTTTTTTCTCTCTCTGTTTCATTCTATCTAATTTTATTCAATGATCAAAAATGAACTGAGCAGCTACATGACACCAGACACTGCCTATATTTTAAACATAGAGTGGTAAACAACACAGATGCAGATCTTGCACGGGGAAATTTCATAATGTATGAGGAATGAAATAAACCTGCTCACAAATACATAAACAAAATAGTCACAGAATTTTAAATGCCAGGAGTAAAATAGGCAGTACATGGTGAAAAAGTACTAGAGAGAAAAATGGTAGGGTTGTCACTAAAGACTTTCTAAAGGATAAAATTGAGGATGAGACATGAAATGAAATAAACAAGATAGACTAAAACCAAAACAGGTTAAAATCACTGTAGATAGATAAATTTTGTTCTAGAGTCATTTTCTGCAATCTCTACAATAGATATCAGTAACATTTAGTGGCATGGATATACTGTTTAGTGGGACTTGGAAGACATAGATAAAGAATAGAGATAATAGAGAAATAGCCCTCAGTTTCTTCATCCTGAATATTAGGGAGTTAATAAAATTAAGTTTTCTATACATATTTGATAAATATGTACAAAATTTCATCCTACATAGTTTTAAATGCACTCTTATTTGGGGTATTGAAAGTCAAAGACATTTGGCACTAATATATTGCTTTATATGGCTGTGCATGCTTGTGTGTGAGTGACAAATGTTGAGTTAGTAGAGTATTTTATTTCAGGAATCATCAAATAGGCCAACTGACTGAAAAATAATTACAAGTTTATTATGGCCATTAGGTCTACATCATTATAATTTCTGAAGTGAGCCTTCTGCTTCCTTTGTGCTCCTAATAAAAGTACAGGCACAGATGCAGTTTTATTGCTATGATTCCGACATACTGCCCACACGTTGTGTTCTTCCTTTCACCACCTCTCAATGCTAGGAAATTGTCTAACACTGCTGACCACAATACGGTTTGTATTCTGTTCAATACCAAGGAAAACATTATAGATCATTCTCATTTGATGATAACAGGACAGCCAAGCCTATTTTTTATAATGATCACAAGTAAAAATAAATAACCAGTTTTGTCTGAATGAAATAAAAGTCATTCTCCTTTGCAATATGATTCTCAGGAACAAAATCCACAAATGTGCCTCATTACTAAATGTCTAGTGGCAAATCACTCAGAGGTGTGTGTGTGTGTATATATATATATATATATGTATATATATACATATATATATATATGTATATATGTATATTTTAAAGTCTACATGAAATGGACGAAAGCATGCTATCTGGATTTTGTATGTGTTCAACAAGCTCTTAGTGATTCAACTGAAAGCAATTTTTATGGATGATTACAATGGATATATATCCCAAATCCCCTTAGAACAACAGTCTAACTCTCTCTAACAACATAAGATGAGATTTATCAATGTGCTCACAGTAACTATTAGGTTCTTTAGAGATGGAGATCCAGGTGAGGTACCTGCTCACTCAGTCAGATATCACTGATAGTGTTTGACACAATAAATGCAGTCACAGAAGCATGGCTATAAAAGCCTCTCCTGAGATTAATTTTTCCTCTTAAAATCCCTAAGTTCATGGTGGTAGTTATCAGGAAAATGCATGAACTTTTCTCTTACAGGTTTCACCAACTTTTCTGATTCCTTTAAGAATTTTAAATTAAGGTCTTAGGCAATGTAAAGAGCATAAATATAATTGAGCACCTTACTTTCTTAAAGAAAGAAAAGAAAGAAGTAAAATTCATAAGCTTTTAAAAGTTAAAAACATATTAGTTTCATCAAATTATTCAGGGAAAATAGAAACAAAAAAAATAATGCAATTCCAAATGTTTTCAAGGTTTATATTTTTTTCAAGCCATTCAACAATCTCCGTAAGAACCAAATGAAAAGTCATATGGAGAATAAAATATATTATTTTCTTCTCAGGGATTTTTACTTGTTTGTTTTTGTTTCTTGCTTGCTTGGATTATTTTATATTATAAGAATAAATGTACAAAGCCAAAATCATTTTTTTTCCTAATGTGTTATATCATCGTGGACAGGAATTTATCTTTAACAGCTGAAGCTGTCTATCCTTTCGTATTAGTCCTTGTAAAATAGCAGAACCACCAGCTTCCAAATTCTACCTACTAGAAAGTACTGTTTAGAAATAATATGTGCTTAAGTATCACTTAAGTGGCATTCAATATAAATAAAAGTAGTGTAGCATTCATGACACTGAAAATTTGTATTAGTGCTAAACCGTGGGTGGAGCTATTTTTAAGAATATCAGTAACTTCACAAATATAATTGTAGTAAGATATACAATAAAGTCTGATTCTGAACTCTTAAATAAAAATAAAGACATTAAGATCAATAGAGGAATGGATAGGGAAGATGTGGTACATATACACAATGGAATAGTACTCAGCCATTAAAAGAAAGGAACTAACAGCATTTATAGCAACATGGATGGACCTAGAAATTATCATGCCAAGTGAAACCAATCAGACAACGAGACACCAAAATCAAATGCTACCATTTACATGTGGAATCTAAAAAAGGGGCACAATGGACTTCACAAAACAGATACCGACTCACAGACTTTGGAAAACTTATGGTTTCCAAATGAGACAAGTTGGGGGGGTGGGGGTAAGCACTGAAGGTTTGGGATGGAAATGCTACAAAATTTGGTTATGATGATTTTTGTACACCTATAATTGCAATAAAATTCCTTAAGTAATTAAACAAATTTAAAAAATGAAAGCATTCTTCCCCATGTTCCACCCACACATAGGCCCCATGAATATCAGTATTACCTCCTTGTGGGGCTGATATTTCCCTCATCATCTTAAGTATCCATTCATCAATTCACAACAGCCTTGGAGGAGAGAACAATATAAGATTCCCTCAGTTGCAATGTTAGGGAAATTGAAATATTGGAAGGACGTACAGAGCACTTCTTAAGATATGGTAAAAGGACTCCCTAGGAAGTTAGACTCCTGTGTTGTAATATTGGCCTCTCCTTATCTGTAATGAACCTGGCTAATTTATTAACTTCTCTTTACCTCAGTATCTTTTACATATAATAGGAAGAAATTTGACTAGATACTCTCCAAGACTCCTTTTAGAATCTGTATGAATTCCTAATGTTGGTGCTCTTAACTAAAGTGGTTTCCTTCTTCCTTTCACCATGTGGGTCATTTCATATAAATGACCTAGAACTGCCAAACTCTTCATTGCTTGCCACCTGAGCTGACCTCCATTTTACACTGCCTGTGTCTGTATGACTGCCTGGTTGGACTATTTGCAAGTCAGGTTCCTAACAATTCACCTTATCTTTGAAAGTTGGAAATAATTCAGTGGTTAAGACAACTGCATTGTTAACCTGACGATTAAATGGGCTTTCCTTATTCTACTTTGGGGCAAAGCCAGTCTTTTGTTGTCTGTTGCAACTAAGCTTCATTCTTACAGTATTTAGCTCATAAATTTAACATTCTTAGACTTATTTCTGAGACCATGACAGGGTACTAGTGACATTGAGAGGCTGCCCAGCCAGAGCCCAAAGACAGAGCAGAGAGTGGCACCACCAATGTCCAACAGATGGTCCATTCTGAAGGAGGGCCACCTTAATATCATTCCACTCAGACAAAAGCAGATGCAAATCTCCTCACCCTGAAGAGCCAAGTTCACAGCGGAAATACGAAGAAGCTGAGTTTGATACCTGAAAGGAATCATGAAAAATGAATTAGACAGCAATTAGACCTGACAAACATCAGAGTCAAGAAACAATTCATGTTTGTTTTAACATTGTGATACATTTTTATGAAGCTATAAAGTTTTAAATGTCCTTTTGAAACAAGTTAGCCCTGCTAGTGGAAATGGCTTTTCTTACGACATCAATAGGGTTTGGCAATTGACCCATTCTGAGTATTACTGATCTGTAGACTGTATTTTAAGAAACACTGTCACAAATAAATTTGACTTATGGCACTGAAATAACAACTGTTAGGTTGCACATTACCTGAAAAATCATATACTACTTTTCAGAATTCACTGATTATGTTCCCTCCCTATGTCACATTATTGAATTTACTCCTTCCCTACCACAGGGTGTAGCAGTCTTAAATGTTGATATTTAAATTTTTCTACCTTATATGCTGGCTACATTTTACATGCATTAGTGTATTTGACTCTCACAGCAACCCTATTCTCAAGAAAACTGAACAACATATCAAGATTATACAACTGTCAAGGGATGACCCTGGAATCATAATTCCAAGCCTTGTGCCTTTTCCACTGCACACAGAAGTACAACTCAAACATCTCACAGAGCTGTTTTGGGCAAACAGACTCAATGCTATTGTTTGGAACACTGGTGTCTGTAGTGCAAGAATATAGGGCACAGAGGGCACTCAGAGGTAAGAGCTACAAGACCAAGTGTTAGCTAAGTTGAATGAGATGAACCAGGAACAGAGTTTCTTTCACAAAACCCTAGTTCTTAAGTCTTTTTTGACTCTGACATGAATATTTTCACCAACACTTTATTTTCATTCTTTATGGAACATCTAGTTTTAGATAATTATGGAATTTCCTCCACTCCTAAATTACTTTACCCCCAAGTCATAATTGAGGACCCCTGCCACCTACCTTGTTAACAAAAATCAAACATATTTGTGGACTTAGATTTAGTATTTACTCAAAGCCAGCTATCACTTTTTTTTTTCTTTATTGGCTGACCAATGGTATATGGAATTCCCAAATGAAGGATCAAATTTGGCCACAGTTGCAAACGAAGCCACAGTTGTGGCAATGCCAGATCCTTAACCCACTGTGCTGGGCCAAGGATTGAACTTGTGTCTCAGCACTCGCAAGATCCTGCCAATCCTGTTGTGCCACAGAGGGAACTCAAAGCTATCACTCTTTACAGTTAAAATTAAAAACTTTATTTTTTCTCTATAGCCAGTGTGTGAATGGGTATCAATGAAACAAACAGTATTTGGGCTAGCACCCTTTTTCTGCTACTTAAAGTATGTATCTAGTCTATGTTAGGCCACTGAAAGTCATGTTGTGCAATCTGCGTATGGTTTCAAATATATTGCTTGAATCCATAGCATCATTCGCTTCAAAGAAATAGAATGACAGGCAAATGGAGCAGACCAAAATAAATTGCTATACACAGTCACTGAAGCTCACATTTATAAAAGAAGAAGAAAACAAAACAAAACAAAAACATCTATTCTCAACAAGTGAAAATAAAGTATAAATGGACATGTTATTCCTTACTCAGTAAGAATAAATATAATTTAAAATACTGCCAAGATTTTCATTGAACATATTAAACAAAAAAAATCAAACTTTGATGATGGAAGCATCCTATTTACTCACATGACTTCTCTGTGGATTTTGAGAGGTGGATTTGTGTTTTCCATTTCTAGGTATCTGTGATAAAACTAAGAGGTATTCATTGCCCCAGTAGATGTGCAGTCTGATGTGGGTTGCACAAGGTCATACCTACAAATACTTTAGACCATGGGGAATTCACTGTGCTTCATGCATCACTTGTTTCCCTGGTTTGAGTAGATTTTTTCTGAAAAATCTCAACACTGTTATTATGAAATTATTAATTGTTGCTGTAAGAATATTTCCCCCCTTAACACACACATGTAGCTTTTTCCAAGATTGGCCATTCATCATACAAAATCTCACTGAGAGATTCAAATGTGTCCATCAAATATTGCTTTTCTTAATTCATGAGGCAAATATCTTGAATAGCTGCTTTGGGAAATGACTTGGCCACTTTTTTTGGCACTGTGATAATATAGCCTTGGTATTAAAAAGGATTTACCACAAATCCTAGAAAATGGACTTGTCAACTCACAAAGATCTTTATACCGTCTATCTCTGGTGCCTGGGAGAGTTCAATTTGGTGGAAAATACAGGTAGCTAGATTTTATCCTTTGATACCTAGAATTTAGAGTTCCACAGAAATCCATCAGGAATTTTATTTAAATTGCATTTGATATATATTTGAAAAAAAATTAAATGGTAGATTAACATCCTCTCAAAATTCCTGTTTTGTTCTCATGAAAATTTTATTCCTACACATATCACCCATTTTACTCAAACCTTTCTCCTTTCCTAGAAAAACAGTATCCTAACCTTTAAATTATTAATAAAGAGCAAAGTGTTCTAGGGCTAATTTTTATAGGTTTAGGGTTTGTAGCAAGCAACACATGGTTGCATATACATACATTTGTGAGTGGAAGGATGTGTGGAGGGAGCAGGTAACGTTCAACCTCACCCTCTATTGTCATGCTTACCTCTCTCCTGGCTTGTTCTTTCTCATCTTGGAAGGAAAAACTAATTTTGCTGTGTCCATATCTGATGAAGAAGAAAATATTTCCATGTTTCTTGAAGTTTAGATCCATATGTTGGTGTTACAGGAGGAGGTGTTAGAGAAGTTGGCTTGGAATAGAAGCTACATCCCCACAGTAAGGATGAGTGAATGGGAGTTTTCTGAATAAGTGATCTTATTGTCTCAGCTCACTAATCTTTCTAGAGACACTGTAGTGAGGGTTAAAGACGGTGACATAAGAATGGTGTTCAAACCAGTGAATGATTTGACTTGTTCAGAATCATGAAAACACAATGCTGGGAATTCCCACTCATCATTTAATGATCCATCCATTCAGCAAAACGTCATGCAAGTTTTTTGCATGCTAAGTTCTGTGTTATATGTTGGGAACACAAAACATTTCAAGTCGAGAGAAACTCAAAGAAAAATAGTCATTTCCACTTGGCAATTAAAAAAACATATGAAACTATTTAAATGCAAGTAATAATATTTGAAGCTCACAAGAGAACTTAGTGTTTCTGCTTGGCCAGGAATGAGGGGAGAGAAGTCTGGTTTTAGTCACAGAGAGCACTGTGAACAAAACCAAGGAGTCAGGAAACAGGATGACACGATGGTAGCAAATGTAATTAGTGAAGATGGCTAGAAAGAAAGGACTGTTGTCAGGGGTAGAGGTAGAAGAGGAGCAAAAAGTAAGATGAGAGAGGTAGAGGGAGAATCAGGACTCAGGGTTAGATGTTAGACCTTATCCTACGGGAAGGAAGATGATTTAAGGTCCTAAAGTATTTTGATTAAAGGGTATGTTAGGATCTGTCTGTAAAATGTATTACTAGAATTACTGTTTTATTTTACACAGTGGAATCTGAGGTTCAGAATTATGGCAACTTGCCAACAGTAACATGTTTACTAATTAGAAATATTACTCAAAACCAAGATTTATACTCTGATAGTCTGACTCCAAACTCAGTGGTCTTTCTTCTAAAAGACAAAACCTTTACAAAACTGCACAATGGCACTCTGCTTTGAATTCCCACTAGTGCTCACAGATGTCTCTGAAAAAACAATCAAAAAGGGAAACAAAACTCACATACAGAGTTTTAAAATGTCATTTAATTAGTTTAACATGAATGAAATTGTGTTTCACCTTCATCTGGCTAACATGTGCAGAGTCAGAAGCCTCTCATTTTGGCCTATTGAGCACTTTCAGTGAAGAGCTTATGTGCCTGCCTGATATACTCAGGGCCTATGCTGAAATCCTACAGTATCACACTGAAGCTTACACATGAGCTCGCAGTGCCAAAATTGGAGCCAGGAGGAGATATGTTCTCAAAGTTTTTCTCACCTAATCAAGGAAATCTAACTGCTTTAGGTCCAACTATTAAAAAAAATAATATTCCAAAACAGGAGGATGAGGAAGGAAATGACATTCTCACTATATTTAGCCTAAATATTTCAAGTTCAGTTGCTTTTGTTTTTCCCAGATCATGTTTTAGTGGTAAAAGGAACAAAGACACCTTCACTGGATTACTGCTTATCAATATTCTTGGCAAATCAAAAAGAAAATAACTCTCAGGTTTCTACTTCTCTTCATTCTCCAGTCTATTTCAATATCAGTCTCATGGTGATTTATTCTTAGAGGTCACCTGCTTTTATGCAGCTGGCAATCTATATTGTTTTGGTATGATTGACATAGAACATCCTGCGGGCCAAGGGTGCCCACATTCTCTCAGTAAAATCTCTGTGTATAACTTATAGTCATCCCCCCTATATAGAGAGTTCCTCCACATCCAATAATCTATGGATCATGTACTGCAGTATTTCTTACCAAAAAGAAAAGTCTGCATATATGTGGACCTCCAGAGTTCAAGCTCATTTTATTCAAGGGTCAACTGTTTTTGTTCCTCCTTGTCTTAGGTTTACTACATATAGCCTGACTATATAAGATAAAAGGATTGGATGATCCAGAGTTTTGTTTCTATTTCTCTAGTTCTGTGGATAAAACTAGATGTCCCTGAGTTTTCCAGGCTATAAGAGACTGTGCCTCCTTTAACATCCAGTTACTATCATTAAATCCCTGGCACTCATTTGTTGCAGGCAGCTCTATCCTCAGGTAGTAAGGAACAGGAGGTCTACTGGGTACATTCATGGTGGTCCTCTGTCTCTGAGCTCTATACCATGTCCTCCTTGTTGTTCCACACTTGCCTTCTTGCTGCACATCAATTTGGCTCTTCATCTCCCATCTCACTCCAAGCATGACTGCTTAGGCCTCCCTTTATTCCACCCATAAGAGCAAGCACCAGGCTGAAAGTTTGGTGAAACCTCCAAAACACTTAGAGATGTGATAAGGAACAAAGGGACAAGCTGGGTATCAATGGATACTTTTTCCAGAGTTCAGTGAGTCAAAGTTCTATTTGCCCAAAGCTTCCCCCTGGTTTTCTCCTCCATTAGCCCCCTTTTTTGGCACCACAATGTTTGATATTTTATGCATGTAATTTTGGGGATATGTGTTAGGGGGTAATTTATCTTCAACAGATGGAAGTATGTTTGATCGTGTCCCTCCTGACTCAGAGAAAATACCTCCGAAACTCTTGGACCCAACAAGAAATAAAATCCCCTTTTCCTCTTCTGCTTTATTCAAGCATCTTCAAGATTATTCTACTCTTGATGCCACTGATATGTCACTCTGCTGTAGTGATTACAGCTGTTTGTATAATTTTAAAATACATATCAGTGTCTAGTTTTCTATACCACCTTCATTCCAGACAACACATGCAAAACCAAATGGCCCATCAGAATAAATTTTTCCAAATAAACACAAAGATGAATAGAAAAACAAACTTGAGGTAAGCCTTTCAATAACATCTCGTGCCTGAGACATTATTTTGTTCACAACTTGTTGACAGGAATATACAATTCTGCATTCATATTATTTGAAGTATGACCTCTTCAGCCCATTTTCTAGACTGATGCTTCAATTTATCCATATGGTTAATAAAGTAGATAATATTTCATTGCCAGGATAGCAATAATGATATAGTTATTATGCAGACAGCATTATTTAGTGCATTAGTTTCCCCAAGCATATTCCAGTAATTACAGTATATAATATACTTTCAGGATTCTTTTCACACAGGACATGCTGAATGATTTTAGTGGATTATTCCACAAGAAATGCAGAAATACAAGTCAACAGGTATCAGTATATTTTTAATCATTGGCATTGTCACAAAGACTAATGAAATATTATCTTAGTCTTCTTAACTGGTAAGGAAAATGGCCAAGGGGAGCACAAATACTAATAAAGATGAAAACAAAACTTAGTGAAAATTCCAAAGAGAATATGAGTGTACTTAAAAAATGAATAAGGAAAGTGAGATCAATATGGGGGAGGAGAAAGATATGGCACTCACTTTCTCCCAAAACACATCACAGAAAAAAACTACATGCAGAATGATTTGCACAGAACACCTACTGAATGCTGACAAAAGACTTTAAACCTCCAAAAATGGCAAGAAACCCTTCACCTAATTGGGTAGAATACAAGAAAAAAAGAGAGAGGAGAAAAAAAAAAAGGACTAGCTTTCCTGAGAGGGAGATGTGAAAAGAGAAAAGGAAGTCATGCCATGGGAAGATACCTAATTGATGGGGAGATTGGCCCAGACAAGGGACCTCAAAGCCACAGAGAAAAGCAAAACAGCCAGACTGAGTCTGTCAAATCAGCGAGAGGGAGCCAAAAAACCCCTCAGCACCACCTCCTGCATACACCACATCCTGGGATGCTTGGGCAGGGTCTGGCCCATGAGATGCAGGATCCAGAGCTTAGTTCTGTGGAGAGGACAAGGTTGGCTGTGTGGAGACAGCCTGAGGGGCTAGGGGGTGGTGTGCAATGGGTTGAGAAGTGGAGCACCACACCTCAGGGAACCTGGGAAGGGGCCTGATTCTGCAGGAGGAGCAAGGCACCATTGTTGGGGAGGGCAAGAGAAGGAAGGGCTGCCTGCCATAGGAATATTGTTCTTAGCACATAGACAGTCTCTTGGTTGATGGGGCACTTCTTGTGCAGGTTACTGGTAGCAGGAAAACTTTTTTGTGGGTTATGGGTTGTGAAGTGACTCTGGCACTGGCCTCAGATTGCTGGGGAATATTTCATGGACTAGAGATGGCAGGCAAAACCACCACAGCCATCTTAGACTCCAGAGATGAACATGACCCACCACCACTTAGGATCCATGAAAAGCCACCACTTGTGGCCCCAGTCATCTCAGGGATAGGGGCAGAGGAAGGCACTGCAATTTATCAACATCCATTGTTGCTTTCACGCTCCTGGTAAGGCACATGCCCTGTTGTTGCCACTGCCAAATGATCTGGGTGTCACCTACATCTGCCTGAGGGTCATGGACACTTCCATGGGCCCTGCAACCAGAAGCAGCCTCCCACCACCTCCCCATGGGTCCTCACCACTGTCAAGGGCCCGGTGACAAGGCATTACCTACCAGCCCTGTCCATTATCTGCATCTCCCAGGAAGCATGTGCAGGCTTGACACCAGCATGGGGATAATAGCCTGTACACACTGTGGAAAGAGACAGTAAGCATTCAATTCAAAAGCAGCCCCCATGGAAAAAAAAATAAGCCCTCACAAAATACCCAGGTGTGCTCACACATATAAATAGACTTCCAGGACTATGGTATTTCTTTTTTGCCTAAATTCACAGAATAAGAACAAAAAGCAAAATAAAGAAGCCCAGAAATCATTCCCAGCTAAAAGAACAGGAGAATTCCCCTGAAGGAGCAAACAATGAAACAGAACTCTGCAGTCTAATAGACACTGAGTTCAAAAAGGAAATAGCAAAAATACTGAAGGAATTAAGAGCAAATGAAGGGATTTAGAGCAGATATTAACAGAATGCAGATCACTTTGGAAAGGAACTAGAGAATAAAAGGAGGAGCCAAGAAAAATTAGAAAATTCATTTGCAGAGATGCAAATTTAGTTAAAGGCACTGAAGAGCAGAATGAATAATGCAGAAGAATGAATCCTTGTGGTTGCCAAGGGGAAAGGGGAGGCAGCATGATGGATTGGCAACTTGGAGTTAATAGATGCAGACTATTGCCTTTGGAATGGATAAGCAATGAAGTCTTGCTTTGTAGCACTGGGATTTATACCAAGTCACTTATGATGGAGCATGATAATGTGAGAAAAAAGAATCTACACATGTACGTGTAACTGGGTCACCATGCTGTACAGTAGAAAATTGACAGAACACTATAAACCAGCTATAATGACAAAAATAAAAAGCATTATATTAAAAAAAGAATAATAGAAATCACACATTCAGGACAGCAGGGAGAAAACCAAATATAAAAACATAAAATCAAATAAGAGATCAATGGGAAAATATAAAGTGGGTCAATCTAATGTAATAGGGATTCTAAAAGGAGAAGAAAAATAAAAGAGAATTGAAAATATATCAAGAAATTATGGCTGAAAATTTTCCAAATTTCAAAGAAACAAATATCAAGATACAGGAAGCAAGAAGGACCCCCCAAAAATTGAACCCAAACAGGATCACACCAAGACATATTATAATAAAAATGGCAAAAGATAAGGATGAGGAGAGGATTCTACAGCCAGCAAGAAGAAAACAAAGAGAGTTAATAATAAAGGAACCCCCATAAGGCTATCAACTAATTTCTCTGCAGAAAAACTGCAGGCCAGAACAGAGTGGAAAAATAGATTAAAAGTTCTAAAAGGGAAAAATTTGCAGCCTAGAATACTCTACCCAGCAAGAATATCATTTAAAATAGGGGAAATAAAGAATTTCTACAACACACAAAAACCTAAAGAATACAGAAACACTAAAACTATTCTAAAAGATATACTGAAGGTTCTCCTTTAAGTTGGAAAGAAGTCAGAAGATATGGGAAGGAAGAAATCACAAATGGAAAATAATCACTTAAATAAGGCAGAATAGAGTTCTAAAACAAAACAAAATATAACAAACCTATTTGTGAAAGTGATGATAAACACAAGGAACAGCAAAAAGATAAATATGAAGATGTTAAAAAAGACCTCAAAATCATAAAATGTGGGTAAGGAAAGTAGGAAAATGTAGACTTTTTTTTGGAATGTGTATGAGTCTATGTGATTATAAGGATAAGCAAGCAGATATAGGAAAAGGTTAAAATACTTGAAAAACAAATCAAAACTAAATACATTCACAAAAATGGAAAAGAAGAGGGTACAAGCATAAAATAAAAAGAAATCATCCAGCCAAAAAAGAAAGGAACAATGGAGAAACAGGAAACTGCAAAATAAAGTTTAAAATGGCAGTAAGTATGTATTCATCATTAATTACCTTAAATGCCAATAGACTAAATGCTCTAATCACATGCAAATTGTAAGTGAGGGAATGGAAAAAAAATATTTCATATTAATGGAAAAAACAGGAAAAAAGAAGTTGTGATATTCATAACAAACAAAATAGACCTTAAAACAAAGGCCATAAAGGAAGAAAAAAAAAAGATACTGTTTAATGACAAAATGATCAATTGAAGAAAAGGATATTGCACTCAAATATATATATATATACATATATATATGTATATATACACATATATATCTCATAGAGGAGCACCCAAATATATACAACAAATACTAACAGACATAAAAGGAGAAATGGATGGGAAGACAATAATAGCAGTAGAATTTAACACCACAATCACATCCATGGACAGATACTCCTCACAGAAAATCAATAAGCCAACAGAGATCCTAAATGATGTAATAGAAAAGTTAGACTTAATTGATATTTTCAGGATATTACATCCAAAATAATCAGAATATATATTATTTTAAAGTTTATATGGAACATTCTCAGGGACTGACCATATAATGGGGTACAAAACTAACTTCCACAAATTTAAGTGTATAGAAATTATTTCAAGCATATTCTGTGACATGATGGCATGAAACTAGAAATCAAACTCATGAAAATAAATGAGAAAAAAATCACTACATGGAGACTAAACAACATGCTAATAAAAACAAAAAACAAAAAAAAACAAGGTGGGGTTAATGAGGAAGTAGAAAAGGATATTAAAAATTACTTCTAGACAAATGACAAAGAAAAGATAACCATTCAAAATATGGGATACCACAAAAGCAGTTCTTAATAGAATGTTCATAGTGACATAGGCCTTTCTCAAAAAAGAAGAAAAAAATTCTCAAAACAGGAACTTAACCTGCCACCTAAATGAATTATAAAAAAAAAAGAACAAAGAAAACATGTAGTCAGCAGAAGGAAGGTAATCATGAAGACTGGAGAGGAAATCAATAAAATAGAGATTCAAAAAACAATAATCCATGAACTGATTATTTGAAACGGTAAAGAAAACTGACAAACTTCTGACCAGACTCACCAAGAAGAAGAGAAAAAGAACACAAATAAATAAAAATGAGAAATCTCAACAGATACTGGAGAAATAAAGAAATAAAAACATAAGAGGATACTATGAACAATTATATGCCAGCAAATTTGACAACCTAGAAAAGATGGACCTCTTTCTAGAGACCTACAGACCTCTGAAACCAAATCATGAAGAAATAGATCAACTGAACAGAAAAATCACTATAAATGAAATTGAATATGTAATAAAAACACTCCCTATGAACAAAAATAAAGGAAAGAAACCAACCTAGAGCATGAGAGAAAATATCTGCAAATGATGCTTAATCTCCAAAATATACAGACAACACAACAATTGAACAGCTAAAACACAAACAACACAATTGAAAAATGGACAAAAAAGAACATTTTTTGAAGATATTTCTCCAAAGAAAACATATGGATGGCCAATAGGCATATGAAAAAATGCTTGAAATTGCTAATTACTAGAGAAATGTAAATCAAAACTACAATGAAGTACCACCTCACTGATCAAAATGTATATAATTATAATAAGTTTACAAATAACAAATGCTGGAGAGGGTGTCGAGAAAAGTGAACCCTCTTACACTGCTGGTAGAAATGTAAATTGGCACAACCACTATAGAAAACAGTATGGAGGTACCTCAGAAAACTAAATATAGAACTACCATATGATCCAGCAATCACACTGGTGGGCATCTACCCAGAGAAAACTTTCATTCTAAAACATACATGCACTCCTATGTTCATTGCAGCAGTTTTCACAATACTCAAGACCTGGAAACAACCTAAATATTCATTGGACGATGAATAGATTAAGAAGATGTGGTACATATACATAATGGAATACTACTCAGCCATGAAGAAAACAAAATAATGCTATTTGCAGCAACATGGATGCAGCTAGAGATTCTCATACTAAGTGAAGTCAGAAAGATAAAGACAAATACCATATGGTATCACTTATATCTGGAGTCTAAAATATGGCACAAATGAACCTCTCTACAGAAAAGAAACAAACTCATGGACATGGAGAACAGACTTTTGGTTGCCAAGGGAAAGGGGAAGGAGTGGGATAGACTTGAAGTTTAGTGTTAGTAGATGCAAACCATGGCACTTGGAGTGGATTATCAATGAGGTCCTTCTGTATAGCACAGGGAAGTGTATCCAGTTACTTGTGTTGAAAGATGATGGAGGATAATGTGAGAAAAAAGATAATGTGTATATATTTATACATATATATATAAAACTGTATCACATTTCTGTATAGCAGAAATTGACTGAACATTACAAATCAACTATAATAAAAATAAATATTAAAAAGAAATGAAAATTAAAAATTAAAGTAAATAAATACCATATAAAAATCATAATGCTGAAAGACCAACAGGGTGAGTTTCAGATTGAGGCATAAATGGCTGTCCCAGTGCCAAGTTTATTTCACTTTCAGAAAGGATTCAGAATGGGAAGCCCAGAGTCCCAGGGCTCTATCAGACTCAGACACAGCCTCTAGGCCACCATCCTTCAGGGATGGGAACTGACACGGCATACCACATCAGAACAAAGAAGAAACAGTGCCTGAGCTCCCTCCACTGAAATACCACTCCGGCCACCTGGTAGCCTCTCTAGGTGTCCACAATGCTCCCATCATTGGGTTGGCAGTGCATCAGTGGTAGTCATCAACCCCCACACCAGGTGCAGTGTGTTTCAGGAAGGGTTAGCATCAGGGCACCCTCCTCCTATTCATGTAGCAAGAATATTGACTATGGGTCAAACTCTCTTCCAATTCTGAGACTAAAGACATTTTTACCTCTACATGTCAGTACCTCTTTTCTTAAATGTACAGAGATCTTTGAGGGGAAAATATTCAGGGATGTTTCCCTGGTGAAGAAATATGTATGAAATTCAAGAGTTACTTCAGTTTCACTTCAGATTCATTCTCCTTAATTAGAATTAAGTAAAATTAAATCTTCACTAAAAAATAAGCATATGGCATGATCCCATTTTTATTAAAAAAAAGAATGTCTTAACACTGATGGTGACATATGCTTTACTGATGACTGAATTTTAAAAATGAGCAACATTAAGACATGTTGAAAGACATATACAGTTCAGCGGTAGAGGTAAATAGGGTTAAGGGAGAGAAATTTTCAAGTGAGGAGGACAAATCAAGCATATATTTATTAATTTCTACATTAAAGTTTTGATACATAAGTCGTGATAGACATATCACCTTTCCTGCTGTTTCAATTTTGCGGAGACATTTCTTAGCTTTCCTTCCAACACGTACATACCAGTTCTCAGGAAGGCTTTTCCCAGGAGGAAGAGAGAACCATTTTATTTCATTGTCAAAAACACAGCCTTTTCTTTGAAGTGGCAGTAGCAGGCATTTGAGAAACAAATTCTGTGTTCACTCAAAAAAAAAAAATATGTGCTCTGTGTCGTAGTGCCTGGAACTGACACACTGAAAATAAGGGTATATTTTATAAAATATGTGCTTACACTGTAACAAAAACAGCAAACAGTAATCATACCAGTGTTAGCTAAGACTCGCCAGATAGGGCTAGTATGTGCCTTATGACCTCATTAGTTTTCTCCTGGGTGGGAAGTAGCACAGACAGATGTTCTGGGCCATGTGACTGGGCAAAGACAAATAGCCATGATACAGCTGTGTAGACAGCTGTCTAAATCAATTAAAATATAGATCTATCCATTCCCCTTGGTAACTTAAAGCACTCCGGAATTATCACAATTCATTATCTAGCCCAAATATGTCTCCTGCATAATAATACAACTTAGCACTTCCCTGGCACTGCAATTTTTCAAAGCTCAAAGCAAATATAGGCTCAATTTTAGAGTCCTTAAGAAAGATAAGTAGAAATGTCTAGCTTTGCATATATACAAATTGATTGCAGCATTATCCCCTTCTGATTCATTAAACATCTGAACATTTTAGGATGTGATAAGTCGTGACTTCAATTGAGGGGGTGATAAACAAATCATTCATCCTAGGCCATGCATTCTATGTAGGAGAAGAAATTAGGCAGATTCTAATTTTTGTATACTATGTCTATTGGTGACCCTACAATCAAAATTCTAAATATTTACATGACATGCACAAAGACAAAACAGCCCAGTTGTCCAACAATAAGAGAATGGACAAACTGTTAGATATTCATGTGATAGAATTTTAGTCAGAAAAGAAAGTGAAAAATTTACCATTTCCATCAGACTTCAGATGAGATCACTGAGAAGCAAGTATGAAAATACACCTATGATGCCGCACTGAGGTATGTTTGCATTGCCAGCCCAGGATACATCCCTTTATTTTATCTGTTCACCACATACCATGTGGGCAGATCTAGGCAACAATGACCCTGGAAACTGTAATCTGTGGGAATACTTTACAAAACATATTTGCTGTTTTGTTTTTGTCAGTGTAAACTTTTTCCAACCTTTTTTTGTTTTGTTTTCTGAAAGCAGTTTTATTTTTTAAAAAGCAATGTATCCAATTACAATTATTTCACTAATGTAATTTATAAATCATTTGGTACTCTTGCACTGGTAGCAATGACAGCTTGGTTTCATCCTTTCTAAATAACAAAAAACTAAAAATGAATACACAGTAGCCTATTATAAATAACAGTTTACAAAATGAAGTAATTTTGGATCACAAAATAAAATAACAACAAAACCTCAATAACTGAGTGCATATTTAAGTATAATAAGAAACAGGGAAATTTTTCATTAATAAACTCAGGGAACATAAAACAATATTAATGTGAGTGCAATAATCCAAGTGAAGAAACCAGCCACTTTTTTTTATTATAAGCATTATGGGATGTTAAAATAAACACTACTTTAAATGTTAAAAGTCTGTCTTCTTTGGAAACCATGTTTTTCAAAGTCTGTGAGTCAGTATTTGTTCTGCAAAGAAGTTGATAGTGTCATTTTTTTCAGATTCCACATGTAAGTGATAGCATGTGATGTTGGTGTCTCACTGTCTAACTTCACTATCATGATAATTTCTAGGTCCATCCATGTTGCTACAAATGCTGTTATTTCTTTCATTTTAATGGCTGAGTAATATTCCATTGTCTATGTATCACACCTTCTTTATCCACTTCTTTGTCGATGGACATGTAAGTTACTTCCATGTCTTGGCTATTGTATATAGTGCCGCAATGAACATTGGAGAGGGGTTGTTGGATCAAATGTTAATTTTTAGTTTTCTGAGGAATCCCCATACTGTTTTCCACAGTGGTTGCACCAATTTAAATTCCCACCAACAGTGTTAGAGGGTTCTCTTTTCTCAAAACCCTCTCCAGCATTTATTGTTTGTAGACTTTTTGATGATGGCCATTCTGAGTGGTGTAAGGTGGTACCACATAGTAGTTTGACTTGCATTTCTGTTATAATTAGTGATGCTGAACATATTTTGATGTGTTTATTGGTCATCTGAATGTCTTTGGAGAATTGTCTGTTTAGATCTTCTGCCCATTTTTTGATATTTTTTTTCGGTATTGAGCTGGAAAAGGCATTTGTAAATTTTGGAGATTAATCTCTTCTCAGTTTGTTCATTTGCAAGTATTTTCTCCCATTCTGTGATCATCTTTTTGTTTTGTTTAGGGTTTCCTTTGCTGTGCAGAAGCTTCTAAGTTTAATTAGGTCCCATTTCTTTATTTTTGTTTTTATTGTCATTTCTCTAGAAGGTGGATCTAAGAAGGTTTTGCTGTGCTTTATGTTGGAGAGTGTTTGGCCTATGTTTTCCTCTAAGAGTTTTATAGTGTTGGGTCTTATATTTAGGAAAACTTATGGTTTCCAAAGAAGACAGTTTGGAGGGTGGGGAGATGGGTTTGGGATTTGGGATGGAACTGCTATAAAATTGGGTTGTGATAATCATTGTACAATTATAAATGTAATAAAAATCAATGAGTTAAAAAAAAAGTCTTAACTCTCTTTCCAGTCTGCCACTAACTAGTCTCTGACCTTACAGAAATTATTTTTCAGGGATATAGACCATGTAATAACTATGATCTTCCCTTACTCAAAAATTCTACTTATTGAAAAATATCTAGAAGCTGTTTTAGTTGAAATTAAAGTGTTTTATATGATTCCTATAGCTAAACAGACTATGCCAATCCCTTCGGTAAAAATAATATAATATTACTCTATACCAATATTGTTGTTCAAGATGAATTTTCAACCTTGATCGAATTTAACCCTGACTGTAACCCTACAAAATAGGTGTGGTGAGGAATTTGTAGATAATGTAAGTAAAACTCAAGGTTATATGTAATTTATTAAAGGCTCCCAGCCCTGTATTAACAGAGAAAAATACTTAAGTCCTATTAAGTAAACCTATAGGTTTATTTCACATTTCTACCCAAATTGCACTCATTTGAAAAACAAATAATAAGTTCATTCATCTCAGTTTTAGTGTCAATGACTAAGAAAACAAAACAAAAATCCTCAAAATGGATTAAAGACCTAAACGTAAAGCTGGATATTACAAAATTCTTGGATAGCAACATAGGCAGAACAGTATGATATAAATCACAGCAATATATTTTTGGATCCGCCTCCTAAGTGTAACGAGAATAAAAACAAACATAAGGAAATGGAACCTAACTGAACTTAAAAAGCATTTGAAAAACAAAAGAAACCATGAACAAAATGAAAGGCAACCTACAGAATGGGAGAAAACCTTTGCAAATGAAGGAATGAACAAGGGATTAATCTCAAAAATATTCAAAAAATTAAAATGGTCAGAAGATCTAAATAAACATTTTCCCAAAGAAGACAAATGTGAAAGTACGCTCAATATCACTAATTAACAGAGAAATGCAAATTGAAACAATAATGAGGTATCACCTCACAGCATTCAGAATGGCCATGATCAAAAATCCATAAGCAATAAATGCTGGAGAGACTTTACAGAAAAGGAAACCCTCCTACACTGTTGGTGGGAATGTAAATTGGTACAACTACTATGGAGAAGACTATGGATGGTCCCTAAAAAAACAATATAGAACTAACATAATACCCATCAATCTCACTCCTGGGCATATTTCTATACAAAACTACAATTCAAAAAAATACATGCACCCTGATGGTTCATTACAGCACTATTTGCAATAGCCAAAACATGGAGGCAACCTAAATGTCCATCAACAGAGAAATGAATTAAGAAGACATAGTACGTATATACAATGGAGAATTATTCAGCCATAAAAAGAATGAAATAATGCTAATACAGCAATATGGATGGAACTAGAGATTATCATACTAAGTGAAGTAAGTCAGAGAAAGAAAAATATAAGATATCACTTATATGTGTAATCTAATAAAAAATGAAATAAAGTATTTATTTACAAAACAGAAACAGACTCAAAGATTTCAAGACCAAATTACCAAAGGGGAAACACAGATGGGGAGGGATAAATTGGGAATTTGAGATTAATATATAAATGCCACCATATGTAAAATAGATAACTAACAGGGACCTACTGCATAACACAGGGAACTTTACTCAATATTCTCTCATAACCTATACAGGAAAAGAATCTGAAACAGAATGCATGTATGTATATGTGTAGATTCACTTTGCTGTTTACCTGAAACTAACACATTATGTCAATTATACTCCAATAAAATTATAAATCAACTAAAAATTCCAGATACTAAGATCAACCCAACTATAAGAAACACAGACAAGGAAGTTGTACTCCCAGATTAAGAGCAAGATGCCAGGCCCTCAGAATGGCAGTGTAAAGTTTATGGAGTCTCTTGACTGAAATTGGTGTAGCTCCTTCTGACACATCAGGGGCATTATATGCAATCTGGAATAAACCTCCTCATGTGGTCTCAGTTCATGCCTTCAGAATATTCCCAATAACCCTCAAATGTGGGCCCAACATTGAAGAATCTCAGTGGTATCAGTGTCTGTTAAGACAACCATAGGGCCAAATACATACTCACCACCCATTCTGAATTATCCACTTCTCTATTTCCAGTTTGGATGTTCAGTGATCATTTCCTTGCCCTTTTTTTCTAGCAAAGACAATCAGTTTCTTCTTCAATTGATACATTCTTCTAGAATATGAACTAATTTCAATAGAAGTCTGTGATAGGCTGAATTATAGCCCCTAGTGATATCCTCTCCACCAAAGTTATAATTCCTTGAACTAAATTCCTTGAATTAAATGTTATATTTAAATGGTATAAAAGTCACTTAAATTTAATCTGTCTACCAAAAGTGACTGGGTAGACAGATTAAATTCAGGGTTTTGAGGTGGAGAGATTATCATGGATTATCAGATAGGCCAAAAAAGGTAACCACAACTATTTTAAGAGGAAGAAAATATCTAATAGTGAAGAACAAGGCAGTGTAACCACTGAAGCCAAATATTATGCTGCCAGCCTTATAAACAGAGAAAGCAGCCACGAGTCAAGCAGTACTGATAATGGAGTTCTACATACTGAAAAAGGCAAAGAAAAAGTTATTCCCTAGAGTCTTCTGAAGGAGTACCGCTCAGTTGGCACATTGACTTTGGCCCAGTGTAACTAATTTAGGGATAGTGATTTTTAAGCTGTAAGAGAATAAGTGTGTGCTATTTTAAGTCACCAATTTTATGATAATTTGTCACAACAGAAGTGCAAAAATATACCAAATATATATACTAAACTTAAGAAATTTGATCTTTAAAGAAATAAACATTTACATCTAATATCAAAAATTAGATGATGCTTTGGATAGTTGATATTCTGGGGGTCAGCCACATCACTCTCAACCTCCAACAGGTATAGTTAACATTTTATTCATGTCAGCCACCTGGTTTGTAATGGCACTTCTAGTCTGCCTATCTATATTTGACATAAATTTCAAGTACATGTGTTTCCTCCTCTAATAAAAATATTGCAAATATTGGGCCCTCCATCCTTGAGGACAGATACCTTTGATTTGTTCCCCTCAGAATGCCTAATGCAGATATTTGTTGAGTCATTCAATGATGAACTGTCCTGAATAAGCATTGAACTGAACTAGCCACGACGTGACCAAAATTAACAAATTGGCCATTCATTCATAGTGAGGAATAAGGTCTTATTTAACCAACCTTAGGAGAAGACAAAATAGAGGAATTAATGCTAAAAAGGAGGGAAGTATGCTAACCTGCACAGCCTCCTAATTCAATCATGTGGAATCAAAACATTTTGTGAGTAGTCCCCAATGGATGGTTTTGAAGAATGAGTATGTACATTTTTGACAGAAAGCCACTCAGCAACAGCTCTTCTAGACAAGCCAGTTATGTTTGGAGTATAAATTACAGTGAATAGCAACCTAAATCAACAGAAACTTGGGAAAAAATAACATGAAGAATATAACCATCTCAGTTTAAAGAGATCAATTTCCTTAGAATCAGGAGAAATTACTGTGGTAAATGTGACAAAATAAAACTTACAGAATAAGCAACACAAGTCATATTCCTTCTCAATTTCAATCCATCATGACTACAAGATTAGCAAACAAAAATCCAATCTTTAATTTGATTCCAAGCATACTTTTCCACTGTTGTTTCAGTGTAGTACTTTTGAGTGAGCCCACTTTTGGTGAACTTTCTCTAATATGTAAATTACTTATAATTTTACATAATTATGTAAAACTTTAAGATAAAAAAATGTTTCAATGCTTTGAGAGCTATTAGCCTAAAGGGAATGTGTCAGCATTGATGATTTAAGAAGTGTTCTCTCAGAGAAATCTGAAAACATGGATGTTCTATTTCAATTGAGGGTCATTTCTTTTTGAAAGAAACTCACATCTGGTGAGATGAGAAAAGGCAGTCAATAGTCACACATTTTCATGTGAGTGCATCCTTTGCCTGTAATCAGGGCCCTGCTGCTTTGAAGACCTTATCCTTATTTGCTGGATGTCAATCTAAGCCTAGAAAAGAAAAGAGAAAAATCTCAAAAATTTTTCAGACTTAACGTCTTTGCTAAGTCAATCAGTCAATCATCGACCTCCCTTCTCCTCACTTTAATGCTGCTTTCTCTATTGATTTCTGATTTTTGTTCCTCTCACCTCCTACCTTGTCTGATGTTTTAAGTTGGTAGTTCTAGATGATGGACAACTGGAGCTCATGATCACTCCCCTTTATTTTGCCTGTCCTCTCCTTACCACAGCCTAAGTTTTCCTCAGCTCATCTCCTTTTGACAATTGAATTTAATTCTTAACTATAAACCTGGTAGTGGGATTCAAATTTACAAACTAATAAAATTGCATAAATATTAATTTCTAATTTAATTTGTGTGTTAAAGCTCATCTCTTTTATACCCACTCTTATTTCTGGCTCTTAAAGATTTATAACCTGTTTTGTGTGGGGGGGGGGATAATTATTGCCCCTTTTCCTCATTTTATCCTTCTCCAGCCTCTAGGAATGGAGTCATCCACTGGCAAGGGAAAGTTTCATAGCTTAGGAGTTAGAGAAGAATCATATAATCCTGGCATTTCCTTCAGGTTCTTGCTGTGTTCACTATTGTACCATCTAAGTTACTTATCCTGAACTGATATCAGTGAGATATGGCCAGACCTCCTTGGTCTTTTGAACAAAGCAGTGATGTTGCTGAAGTCAATGTTCATTCCTTCCTCTCTGACTTGATAAATATCTCAACTGTAATCAGCTCTATATAGCCTTGTACGTACAAGAATTACTGAATGTGGATGCTGCATACATTCTTCCATGCCTGTGCCTGAGTGTTTAAAAATCAGATATAGAATTCTTGGATCTTACCAAACTATCAGCATTTTCTTTTCTTCATATGCATTCACACCTTGCCTCTGATCTCTTGCACATTGCTTCTTGTTCCTAGCACCATGTTCCATTGACAGGAAAAATTTACCTTCCCCGGAATGAAACAAATTCTATTTTTTAATGTTATATTATTTTGCCTTTATCGCACATTGCGTAAATAAGATCAAGCCTCTAAAGAGTTTGTTTTATTTCCTCGATTTTATTTATGCTCTATTCTTTATTACTTCCTTTCTTCTGTTAACTTTGTTTTTTTATTTTTTTTGGCAGTTCTTTGAGGTAGATTTAGATTGTTTATTTGAGATATTTCCAGTTTTTTTACTGAAGCATAATTGATTTACCATATTATATTAGTTTCATATGAACAGCATGGTGATCCAGTATTTTTAAAGGTTACACTCCATTAAAAGTTATTGGAAGATAATGTATACTTCCCTGTACCTTGCAATATATCCTTGCTATTTATCTATTTTTATATTTAGTAGTTTCCATCTCTTAATCCCACACCCCTAATGACTCCCTACCACTTCACTTTCTCCTCTGATAACCACTAGTTTGTTTCCTATATCTGTGATTCTGTTATTGTTCTGTTATGAACATTCACATATATTATTTTTAGATTGCAAATATAAATGATATACAGCATTTTCCTTTCACTGCCTAACAAATTTCACTAAGTGTAATATTCTCTTTGCCCATCCATGTTACTGCAATTGACAATATTTCATTCTTGGTATTACTAACCTACCATTCAGTGTACGTATGTGTATATATGTATGTATATACCACAACTTTTTATCCAGTTGTCTGTTTTTCTTTTCTTTTTCCCAGTTTTATTGAGATAAAATTGACATACAGCATTGTATAAATTTGTGTACAGCATAATGACTTACATACCTCATGAAATGATTATCACAATAAGTTTAGTGAACATCCATTATTTCATATAGTTATAAAATTAAGAAATAATAGAAAAAATTTTCCTTGTGATGAGAACTGTTGATGGACATTTGTGTCCCTTCCATATCTTGAATTGTAAATAATGCTGCTATGACATTAGGGTGCATCTTTTTGAAGTAGTGTTTTTATTTTACTGGATATATACCCAGGAGTGGATGTGCTGGATCATATAGTAGTTATATATTAATTAATTAATTAATTAATTAATTAATTTTCTTTTTTTTATTTACATTACACCCAGCTGTACAGCGTGGTGACAGGGTTACATATCACAAGTGGTTAGACATAGTTCCCAGTGCTATACAGTGGGATCTCCTTGCTTTTCCAGCCCAGAGGCAACAATCTACACCTATTAACCCCAGATACCATCCCATTCCCTCCCCCACCCTTTTGGCAACCACAAGTCTGTTCTCCAAGTCCTTGATTTTCTTTTTTGCATAAAGGTTCATTTGTGCAGTATGTTAGATTCCATTTATTAGTGATATCATATGGTATCTCTCTTTCTCCTTCTGACTTACTTCACTCAGTATGAGGGTCTCTAATTCCATCCATGTTGCTGTAAATGACATTATTTTATTCTTTTTTATGGCTGAGTAGTATTCCATTGTGTATATGTACCACATCTTCCTAATCCAATCATCTGTTGATGGACATTTGGGCTGCTTACATGTCTTGGCTATTGTGAATAGTGCTGCAATGAACATGTGTGTGCAGGTGCCTTTTTCAAGGAAAGTTTTGTCTGGGTATATGCCCAAGAGTGGGATTGCTGGGTCATATGATAGTTCTATCTATAGTTTTCTAAGGTACCTCCATGCTGTTTTCCATAGTGGTTGTACCAGCTTACATTCCTACCAACAGTGCAGGAGGGTTCCCTTTTCTCCACATCTCCTCAATCAATTGTTGTTTGTGGACCTGTTAATGATGGCCATTCTGACTGGTGTGAGGTGGTATCTCGTAGTAGTTTTGATTTGCATTTCTCTAATCATCAGTGATGTTGAGCATTTTTTCATGTGCTTGTTGACCATCTGCAACTCTTCTTTGGAGAACTGTCTATTTAGCTCCTTTGCCCATTTTTCAATGGGGTTGTTGCTTTTTTTTTGCTGTTGGGCTGCATCAGTTGTTTACATATTTTTGAGATTAGGCCCTTGTCAGTTGCATCATTTGACACTATTTTCTCCCATTCTATAAGTTGCCTTTTAGTTTTCTTTTTGGTTTCCTTTGCTGTGCAAAATCTTGTCAGCTTGATTAGGTCCCATTGGCTGATCTTTGCTTTTATTTCCATTGCTTTGGGAGATGGACCTGAGAAAACATTTGTAAGGTTGATGTCAGAGAATGCTTTATCTATGTTTTCTTCCAGGAGTTTAATGGTATCTTGTCTTATATTTAAGTGTTTCAGCCAATTTGAGTGTATTTTTGTGCATGGTGTGAGAGTGTGTTCTAGTTTCATTGATTTACATGCAGCTGTCCAGGTTTCCCAGCAATGCTTACTGAACAGACTGTCTTTTTCCCATTTTATGTTCTTGCTTCCTTTGTCAAACATCAGTTGACCATAGGCATCTGGGTTTATTCCTGGGTTCTCTGTTCTGTTCCATTGTTCCATATGTCTGTTATGGTACCAGTACCAGACTGTCTTGATTACTGTGGCCCTGTGATATTGCCTGAAATCTGGGAGAGTTATGCCTCCTGCTTGGGTATTGTTCTTTAGAATTGCTTTGGCAATTCTGGGTCTCTTGTGGTTCCATAAAAATTTTTGGATTGTTTGTTATACTTCTGTGAAGAATGTCTTGGGTAATTTGATAGGGATTGCATTGAATCTGTAGATTGCTTTGGGTAGTATAGCCATTTTCACAGTATTTATTTTTCCGGCCCATGAGCAAGGAATATCTTTCCATTTCTTTGTATCTTCTTTGATCTCCTTAATTAATGTTTTGTAGTTTTCTGCATATAGGTCTTTCACCTCCTTGGTCAAGTTTATTCCCAGGTATTTGATATTTTGGGGTGCTATTTTAAAAGGTAAAATATTTTGGTATTCTTTTTCTAATATTTCATTGTTAGTATACAGAAATGTGATTGATTTCTGAAGGTTAACCTTATATCTTGCCACTTTGCTGAATTTGTCTATAAGTTCAAGTAATTTTGGGACTGAGTCCTTGGGGTTTTCTATATAAAGTACCATGTCATCTGCATAGAGTGACAGTTTTACCTCTTCTCTTCCTCTTTGGATGCCTTTTATTTCTTTTGTTTGTCTGATTGCTGTAGCTAGGACCTCCAATACTATGTTGAATAATAGTGGTGAGAGTGAGCATCCCTGTCTTGTTCCAGATTTTAGTGGGAATGCTTTCAGCTTTTCTCCATTGAGTATTATATTGCCATGGGTTTATCATAAATGGCTTTTATTATGTTAAGGTATGTTCCCTGTATTTCCACTTTGGTAAGAGTTTTGATCAAGAATGGATGTTTGACTTTTTCAAATGCTTTTTCTGCATCTATTGAGATGATCATGTGTTTTTGACTTTTCTTTTGTTAATGTGGTGTATGACATTGATTGATTTGCGTATGTTGAACCATCCTTGTGCACCTGAGATGAATCCCACCTGGTCGTGGTGTATGATCTTTTTGATATGTTGTTGGATTTGGCTGGCTAAAACTTTGTTGAGAATTTTTGCATCTATATTCATCAAAGATATTAGTTCTCTTTTTTCGTGGTGTCTTTGTCTGGTTTTGGAATTAAGGTGATGTTGGCATCATAGAAAGTCTCTGGGAGCGTTCCTTCTTCTTCAACCACTTGGAAGAGTTTAAAGAGAATGGGGATGGGTTCCTCTTTGTATGTCTGGTAGAATTCACTTGTGAAGCCATCTGGTCCTGGACTTTTATTTTGTTGGGAGTGTTTTGATGACATACACAATTTCATTTCTGGTGATTGGTCTGTTCAGTTGATCTATTTCTTCCAGAGTCAGTTTTGGCAGGGTGTAAGTCTCTAAAACATTGTCCATTTCTTCTAGGTTATCAAATTTGTTGGCATACAATTGTTCATAGTATTCTCTCATGGTTTTCTGTATTTCTGTAATCTCCATTGTGACTTCTCCTTTTTCAGTTCTTATTTTGTTTATTTCATTTTTTTCTCTCCTTTTCTTGGTGAGTCTAGCCAGAGGTTTGTCAATTTTGTTTGCCTTTTCAAAGAACCAGCTCTCGGTTTTATTGATTTTTTTCTATTGTTTTTTGTGGCTCTATTTTATTGATTTCCTCTCAGATCTTAATGATTTCCTTCCTTCTGCTGACTTTAGGGTGTTTTTGTTCTTCTTTTTCTAATTCATTCAGGTGATTTGTTAGGTTTTCAATTTGAAATTTTTCTTCTTTTTTGAGGAAGGCCTGTAATGGTATGAATTTCCCTCTGAGTACTGCTTTTGCAGTGTCCCATTGATTTAGAGTGGTTGTGTCTTCATTCTCATTTGTCTCAAGGTATTTTTTAATTTCCTTCTTGATTTCCTCATTGGCCCAAATTTTTTAGTAACATGTTGTTTAGTCTCTATGTAGTATGTTTTTTCTAATCTCCTTTCCTGTGGTTGATTTCTAGTTTCATGCCTTTGTGGTCAGAGAAGATACTTGGAATAATCTCTATACTCTTAAATTTTTTGAGGTTAGCTCTATGCCCCAGTATGTGATCTATCCTTGAGAATGTTCCATGTGCACCTGAGAAGAATGCATATTCTGATTTTTTGGATGTAATGTCCTGAAAATGTCAGTTAGGTCTAACTTTTCTATTGTGTCATTTAGGATCTCTGTTGCCTTACTGATTTTCTGCCTGTAGGATCTGTCCATTGATGTGAGTGGTTGTTAAAGTCTCCTACTATTATTGTATTGACATCTATTTCTCCTTTTATGTCTGATAGTACTTGTTGTAGGTACTTGGGTGCTCCTATATGAGAGTCCTATATGTTGACGATTGTAATATCCTTTTCTAAAATGGATCCTTTAACCATTAAATAGTGTCATTCTTTGTCTTTCTTTAGGGCCTTATCTTAAAGTCTATTTTGTCTGATATGAATATTGCCACTCCTGCTTTCCTTTCTTGTCCATTGGCATGATATATATTTTTGCATCTCCTCGCTTTCAATAAGTGTCCTTTGCCCTAAGATGAGTCTCTTGCACTCAGCAGATTGTAGGTTTTTGCTTTTTTATCAAGTCTGCCACTCTGTGTCTTTTGGTTGGAGCATTTAGTCCATTGACATTTAAGGTGATTATTGATAGATATGTATTTATTGCCATTTTAAACCTTGCTTTCTGGTTGCTTCTATGTTTCTCTTTTCTTCTTTTCTGTTTTTGTTTGGATGGTTTCCATTTATTTTATGCTTGGGTGCTTTTCTTTTCAGGATTTGTGCATGTGATGTTCCCTTTTGATTTGTGGTTGCCCTGTTTTTTAAGTGTTTTAAAATCTAATTTCTGCTTGCTGTGGCCTGATATCCATATATGCTTAAACACATTATTAAAAGAAAAAATAAAAAGATAAAAAATAGAAAGAAAAAAATAGAAATATTTTTTAAAGATTAAACCAAAAATTTTAATATAATTTTAATGAGTTAAAAACAGTAAAGAATCTATATTTTCTTGTTTTCCCTCCCCATAATGTTTGCTTTGGTTGACTTTTTTATTTTATTCTTTTATCATCTTCATGTTTGCATCTGTATGCTGGATTATTCAAAAGATTGCTTTCCATTTGTGGTATCCTCCACTCTATTTCTTACATTTTACTTTTCTTTTTTTTTTTCATAAGAACCCTTTCATCATTTCTTTTAGAAAGGGTTTAGTATTGCTGTACTCTTTTAGCTTTTGTTTGTTGAAAAAATTCTTGATTTCCCTTCTATTTTAATTGATATTTTTCCTGGGTAGAGTATTCTAGGTTGGAAACCTTTTCCTTTCAGCACTTTAAATATATCTTGCCACTCCCTTCTGGCCTGTAGTGTTTCTGTAGAGAAATCTGCTGACAGTCTTATGGGGGAGCCTTTGTAATTAATGCTTTGCTTTTCTCTTGCTGCCTTTAGGATCCTCTCTTTATCTTTAATTCTTGCCATTTTTACTAATATGCCTTGGCATGGGTCTCTTTGGGTTCAGCTTGTTTGGGGCCCTCTGTGCATCCTCTATCTTGATGTCAGATTTCTTCAGTTCTGACATAATTTCTACAATTATGTTTTCAATCCCCCCCTTTTTTTTTTCTGCCCCTTCTGTTATTCCTATTATGTGTAAGTTGGGCCTCTTTATATTATCCCATAGATCTCCTATATTGCTTTCATGTTTTTTCATTTGGTTTTCTGTCTGCTGTACTGATTGCATGATTTCCATTATTCTATCTTCCACATCACTGATTTGTTCCTCTGCATTATTCAAACTGCTCTTTATTGCCTTTAGCTCAGTTTGTATCTCTGCAAATGTGTTTTCTAGCTTTTCTTGGCTCCTCCTTATGTTTTCTAGTTCTTTTCCAAGGAAATCTGCATTGCTGTTTGCATCTTCTCTAAATTCCTTGTAATTCATCCCTAATTCCTCAAGTATTTTCACTACTTCCCTTCTGAACTCCATTTCTGTCAGATTGCAGGGGTCTGTTTCATTGTTGGTTGCTTTAGATGACTTGTCCTGTTCTTTTAGCTGGGAATTGTTTCTGAGCTTCTTCATCTTGCTTGTGTTTTTCTTTTTCTGTGAGTTTGGGGAAGCC
Organism: Catagonus wagneri; assembly: GCA_004024745.2. Lineage (NCBI taxonomy): Eukaryota > Metazoa > Chordata > Mammalia > Artiodactyla > Tayassuidae > Catagonus > Catagonus wagneri. The sequence continues at coordinate 1,960,869 of PVHT021183607.1, forward strand.
ACACTGTTGTCCTGTATTCTTGTAGTGCTCTTACTGGCAAGAGCACCCCTTTGTATTTATTTATTTATTGTAGGGTATGGTTACTACTTATTTTTGGTGTGGGAGTGTGAATATTTGGTACTCTTTCTTCAGTGTGAGCAGGCTGTTATCTCAATGGTTCTCTGGCAACGGGTAGGGCCAGAAGTTGGTGCTTGTTCTGTGGGCTTTCAATGGCAGCAGGGACCTACAGGAAGGTCGCACTGTCTACTCATAGTTGCAAGGCCCTGGGAAGTGGTAATGAGCTCTAGGCAGATCTACCAAGTGTCCAGGGCAATTGGCAGTAGCAGAAGCAGGAAGTATGATTTCCGAGGGTAGTGAGAGCCGCAACAGCTACTGTTCAATTGCAGAGCCCTCCTCTGAGTTGATTGGAACCACAGGTGGTACCTGTTTAGAGATTCCAAGTGGAAGTGGGCCATGATCATCTCTAGAGCCAGTGATAACTATGGTGGTTTGCTCCTCCCCCTGTAGGCCATGCATGAAGCAACCTGTCTCACTGAGCCCACCTAAGAAGTGCTGTACAGGTGGTTCTTAGTTGCAGGGTCAGAGGAAGAGATAGAGATCAGGTGTTTGGGCACTACCCAGAGCACTCAGCAGTGGGAGCAGCAGGGTTGGTGTGTTCCCAGGAGTGAACAGTCTCTGGTGTTTGGCAGGCCCCGTGTGGCACCTAGCCCCCCAATGCCCTTGACCCACACCAGAGGTGCCTGGTAACCTGTAGCCTGCACAAGAAGTGCCCAGTCTCTAGTATAGGAGCAAAAGTCTTATGGATTGTTGCTCCAGAAATGCCGTACTAATGCGGGCAGGAAAGTGGCCTCTGTTTTGTGGGCAGACTGTGTCCCAGGAAGCCTGGCCCCCTGCAGTCTAGCTGGCTGCTTCATGGAGCAGGTGAATAGTGTCCAGTGGTACCTGATCCACAGCAGTCCAGCAAGGGGCCTCTGGTCTCTTGGCCCAGACAGTGTGTGTCCAGAATATGCAGGGGCAACAGCAGTTTAGCAATCAGCCTCAGCTACCCAGCTACCACGGATTGCTCTTGGGCAGCCCCACCCCTTGCAATGTTCCCTCCAGCTGCAGAGTTCTGTGCTCAATCCGACCAGCTCTCAGCTTTCAGGCTGCTGGGGGCCATGCATGATCCACCTCACCACTGTGGCTGCAGGAGCAGTTGTGTCTGAGCAATCATTCCCAACAAGGATGGGCAACCTGCCCTGTCAAGGCTCTGAGACCCGCTCCACTGTGGCTGCACGACAGGCCCCACTGAGATTGCAGGACCCACACTGCTGAGGTTGTGTGACTTGCTGTGCCAAGGCTCTGAGATCCACCCATCCACAGCTGCATGACCTGTCCCTGAGAAGCTGTAGAACCTGCCCCACCAAGGCTGTGCAACCTGCCCTGCAGAAGATCTGAGATCTGCCCCACCGTGCTAGGCTGCAGGGCAATCTGTGGAGGGTACACAGCTTGCCCTGTGGAGGTTCTGAGATCTGCCCTGGGTCTGGGCGGACTGCTCTACTGAGATTCCATGACCTTCCTGAGGGAGCACGAACTGCCCCGCTAAAACTCGGAGACACGCCCTAAAGCTGCACAAACCACCTCACTGAAACTCTGAGACAATCCCCCTTAAGCAGAGGGAACAGCCCTGCTGAAACTCCTAGTCGTGCCCCCATCACTGCAGAAGTGCTGCACTGAAACTTTGAAACACACCCCCACGCCCCCCGAAGCCGAGCGAATAGCCGTGCTGAAAGTCCTAGATATGCCCCTGTCGCTGCAGAACCGCCACGCTGAAACTTCTTGACATGTCCCAAAGCTTCGCGAACAGCTGGGCTAAAACTCCTAGACACACCCCCGTCACTGTGGAACCGCTGCACTGAAACTCCGAGACACGCCCCCTGATGCTAAGCAAACTTCTGCGCCAAGACTCTGTGATGATGCAGCCAAAGCCTCTGGTCCTGCCCCACCAAGGCTGGTCCTGAGCAGTATGCGCTAGGTCAAGGTGTTTCATATAGCAGTCAGCCCCTGCCCCTGTCCTTCTCAACTATGGAGGTTTGCCTCCGCTGCAGGTCCTGACTAGGGGGACTGACCTTCAGCAGCTAAGTTTCAGCTCCTGGCCCCTGTCTTAAAATCTCAGGCTATGATGTCTGTGCTGGTATTCAGATGAACTGTGAAGCTCTCACTCCTCTTTTCTGTTCTCAGTCCAGCTGCTGTGCTTTTCTTGGGTTTTGAGGTCCCTCCGGATCAGCTGATCCCTCCAAATCATAGGTTAGGTAGCTTCCCTGGGTATGAGTTCCTGTTCCCCTTCACAGCTCCCTCCCTGGGGCACTGCTGCCATCCTGATTCCTTTTTATCTCTCTCTCTCTTTTTTTTTTCCATTTTTCTTCCCAATTATGTCAAGAGTCTCTTGCAACTTTTGGAGCTTTAGATTTTGCCAGCATACAGTTGATGCTCTGTTCAAGTTGTTTTGCATTTAGATGTGTTTTTTTTTTTGAATGTGTTTGTGGGAGAGGGTGAGTGTGACCCTCCGCCATCTTGCCTCTCTCCCCTATATTTAGTTTTTTAAAACACCTCTATAATGTTTTCCGTAGTGACTGAAGCAAATTACATAATTTTCATTCCCACCAATAGTGCAGAAAGATTTTCTTTATCCACGTCCTCTTCAACATTTTTTATTTGAATACTTCTCAATGGTAACCATTCTATAAGTATGAGGTAATATCACATTGTTTGATTTTAACAAACAATGTTACAAATGTTGAGCATCTTTTCATTTGCTTGTTAACCATCCATACGTCTTCTTTGGGAAAATGACAAGTCATGTCCTTTGCCCATTTTTTGACTGGGTTTTTTGCTTTTTGGTATTTAATTTTATGAAATATTTATAGAATTCAAATATTAACCCCTTGTCAGTTATATCACTTGCAAATATTTTTCCCTATTCCATACTTTGTCTTTTTGTTTTGCTGATGGTTTTCCTTCCTGTGCAAAACATTTTTAAGTATAATTTGGTCCCATTTGTTTTTGTTGTTTGTTTGTTTTATCCCTTTTGCCTAAGAGACAAATCCAAAAAAAAATTATTTCTCTGATTTATGTAAAAGAACAACTCTGCATATGTTCTCACCCATGTGTTTAAAGTTTTCAAGTCTTCTATGTAGGTTTTTAACCCATTTGGAGTTCATTTTTATACATGGTGTGAGGAAATATTCTATTCTTATTTTATATGTAATTTTCCAGTTTTCTTAGTACCATATATTGAAGAAATTGTCTTCTCTCCATTGTATATTTTGGCCTCTTTGTCAGAAATTAATTGGCCATAGGTCTCTGGGTATATTATAGGCTCTCTATTCTGTTCCATTGATCTTTGGGACTGTTTGCACAAGTGACATGCTGTTTTGATTAGTGTGGCTTTGTATTATAGTCTGAAGTTTGGAAGAGTGCTACCTCCTTCAGCTTTGTTCTTTTCTGTCAGGATTACTTTGGGGAGTTCCTGTTGTGGCGCAGCTGAAAAAAATCCAACTAGGAACCATAAGGTTGTGGTTTTGATCCCCAGCGTCACTCAGTGGGATAAAGATCTGGATTTGCCATGAGCTGTGGTGTAGGTTGCAGATGCTGCTCAGATCCTGTGTTGCTGTGGCTCTGGTGTAGGCCAGGAACTGTAGCTCCGATTAGACCCCTAGCCTGGGAACCTCCATATACCACAGGTGGGGCCCTAAAAGTTAAAGAAAAGAAAAGAGAAGAAAAGGAAAGGTTACTTTGGCAATTTGAGTCTTTGTGTTTTCCATTTGAATTTTCAGATTATTTCAGTTCTGTTAAAAATGTCATGAGTATTTTGATACGAATTGCCTTAAATCTGTAGATTGCTTTGTGAAGTATGTCCATTTTAATGAATTCTTTCAATCCAAGAACATAGGATATCTTTCTTTTGTCTATTACCATCAATTTTCTTCATCAACATTTTACAGTTTTTAGTCCAGGACTTTCACCTCGCTGTGAAAGTTTATTCTTATGTATTTTCTTTTCTGGTGCAATTGTAAATGGGATTTAAAAAAAAATTCTCTTTCCAATAGTTCACTATTAGTATATAAAAAGGCAGCAAATGTCTGTATGTTAGTCTTGTACCCTGCCACTTTGCTGAATTCATTTATTCTAATAGTTTTGCAGTGGAAACATTAGGGTTTTCTGTATAAAGTATCATGTCATAAACAAATAATTATGGTTTTACTTCTTCCATTCCAAGTTGGATACTTTTATTTTTTTCACTTGTCTGATTTTAGTGAATGGGATTTCAAATATATCAAATTGAAGTGGTGAGAATACTTATGTGTGAATACTTGTCTTGTTCCTGAATTTAAAGGACTTTCAGCTTTTCACCATTGAGTATGATGTTAGATGTGCATTTGTATTAACGACCTTTATTTTGTTGAGATACTTTCCCTCTCTACCCACTTTGATGAGAGTTGTTATCAGAAGTGGATGTTGAACTTTGTCAAATGCCTTTTCTGGGTCTATTTAGATGATCATTGTGATTTTTTTTTTCTTTTCTTTTGTTAATGCTGACACGAAAATGATTTATTTGCAATGAACAATTCTTACAAATTCTTCAGTTCAATCATGATGTATGATACTTTTTATATATTGTTGGATTAAATTTTCTAGTGTTTTGTTGAGGATTTTTGCATCTATATTCACCACTAATATTGGACTGTAATTTTTTGTAATATCTTTTTCTGGTTTTGGTATCAGGGTAATGGTGACTTCATAGAATGAACATAGGAGTTCTTCCCTCTGAAATTTTTTGGCAAATTTGAGAAAAGAAGGTCATAATCTTTTTTTTATCAAGCTTGTAAACTTGATAGAGTTCCCACATGAAGTTGTCTGGCCCTGGATTTTGTTTTTTTTTTTTTGCTTTGCTTTTTTTTTTTATTTCAAATTCAATTGTATTACTAGTGATAGATCTAATAGACTTGTTTATTTCTTCCCGAGTCCATCTTGGCAGATTGTATTTTCTGGAAATTTGTACATTTCTTCTAGGTTGTCCAATTTATTGGCATATAACAGTTCATAGTATTCTCATGATATTTTTGTTTTTTTGTTTTTTAAGTTTTTTTGTGTTTCGTCTTTTTAGAGCCACACCCACAGCATATGGATGTTCCTAGGCTAGGGATCAAATTGGAGCTGTAGCCACTGGTCTACACCAAAGTCACAGCAATGCTGGATCCAAGCTGTTTCTGCAATCTAAACCACAGACCATGGCAACACTGTATCCTTAACCCACTGAGTGAAGTCAGGGACAGAACCCAAATCTGCGTGAATCCTAGTTGGGTTCATCAAACACTGAGTCACCACAGGAACTCCTCTGTGGTGTTTTTAGTTCCTCCTCTCATATCTTAATTTGTTTATTTGAGTCCTCTCTCTCCTTTTTGGTTAACCTTTTTGAAGGATTATCTTTTCAAAAAATCAATTAAGTTTTTCATTGATCTTTTCTATTGTTTTTCTGATCTCTACTTAATTTTATTATTCCTCCCTTTTGCTGCCTTTGTGTTTTGTTTTTTAATCTTTCTTATTTTTTTTTCTCTTTTATGGCTGCTCACAGAGTATATGTAAAGTTCCCAGGCCACAGATTGAATCTGAGCTACAGCTGAAAACTAGCCATAGTTGTGGCAACACCAGAATCTTTAACCCACTGCACAAAGCCAGGGATCAAACCTTGATTTCCACAATAACCTGACCTGCTGCAGTCGGAATCTTAACCCACTACACCACAACAAGAACTCCTGTTTTTTATTATTTTTCTAATTCCTTTAGTTGGTGTGTTAGGTTTTATTTGAGGTCCTTTCTATTTCTTGAAGAAAGTATTAAACTTTAAACTGTTTTCATTGCATTCAATAGATTTTGGAGTGTTCTGTTTACATTTTCATTTGTTTTGAAGTCTCTACTTATTTCCTCTTTGATTTAATCATTAGACCACTGGTTTTGTAGTAGCAGATTTTTTTAGTCTATATCTGTTTTTTTCTTTCCTTTTTTAATTCTGTAATTAATTTCTATTTTCATGCATTTGTGGTTGGAAAAAAATGCTTGATATAATCTCTGTCTTCTTAAATCTGCTGCAAATTTTTGTGGCCTAGCATGTGATCTATCCTAGAGAATGTCCCATATGCACTTGAAAAGAATGTGTATTCTGCTGTTTTGTGATGGGATAATTTAGAAATATTTCAGTCCAACTAGTCTTTGTGTCATTGTAGGAAAACTGTTGTGTTACTGATTTTCGCTCCAGATGATCTGTTCATTGAGTAGGTGTTAAAATCCCCTACCATTGTTGTATTATTGTCTTTTACTCCCTTTATGTCTATAAATAATTGATTTATATACTTAGATTATCTTGCATTGAGTGCATATATGTTAATGAGTGTAATATCATACCCTCTACTTGTATTGATCCCATTATCATTATATAATATCCTTCTTTGTCATTTGATATAGACATTTTTCTAAAGTCTGATTTCTCTGATATGAGCATTGTTACCAAAACTTTCTTGTTGTTTTCATTTACATGGCATATCTTTTTCCATTTCATCACTGGATCTGTGTGTAACTTTAGCCATTAAATAAATCTCTTGAGGGCAGCACACTGAAGGGGACTGTTTTTTCCTTTATCCAATCTGCCAGCCCATATATTTTTTTTCATTACTTAATGATTTTTTATTACAATTACAGGTGTACAAAAATCATCACAACTCAATTTGATAGCATTTCCATCCCCAAAATGCAGTGCATCCCCCCACCCTCAGATTGTCCTATTTGGAGCCAAAGATTTTCCAAAGTCTGTGAGTCATTGTCTGTTCTGCAAAGAAGTTCATTGTGTCCTTTTGGTTTCCACATGTAAGTGGTAGCATTGGGTGTTGCTGTCTAATTGTCTGACTGGTTTCACTTCGCATGATAATTTCTAGATCCATCCATGTTGCTATAAATGCTGTTATTGCGGTACTTTTAATGGCTGAGTAATATTCCATTGTGCACATGGACCACATCTTCCCTATCCACTCCTCTGTCGATGGGCATTTAGGTTCTTTCCATGACCTGGCTATTGCATAGAGTGCTGCAATGAACACTGGAGTACATGTGTCTTTTTGAGTCATGGTTTCCTCTGGATAGACGCCCAGGAGTGGGATTGCTAGATCAAATGGTAATTCTATTTTGAGTCTTCTGAGGAATCTCCATACAGTTTTCCACAGTGGTTGCACCAATTTGCATTCCCACCAGCAGTGTAATAGGGATCCTTTTTCTCCACACCCTCTCTAGCACTTATTGTTTGTAGACTTTTTGATGATGACCATTCTGGCTGGTGTAAGGTGGTACCTCATAGTGGTTTTGATTTGCGTTTCTCTAATGAGTTGATGTTGAACATTTTTTCATATGTTTTTTAGCCATCTGTATGTCTTCTTTGGAGAATTGTCTGTTTAGAATCTGCCCATTTTTTGATGGGTTTTTTTTTTTGGGTATTGAGCTGCAGGAGGTGTTTGTAAATTTTTGGAGATTAATCCCTTGTCAGTCAGTTCATTTGCAGATATTTTCTCCCATTCTGTGGATTGTCTTTTCATTTTGTTTAGGGTTTCCTTAGCTGTGCAGAAAGTTTGAAGTTTAATTAAGTCCCATTTGTTTATTTCTCTTTTTCTTGTCCTTATTCTGACAGATGGATCTGAGAAGATGTTGCTATTATTTATGTCAGAGAGTGTTTGGCCTATGTTTTCCTCTAAGAGTTTTACAATATCTGGCCTTATATGTAGATATTTAATCCACTTTGAGTTTATTTTTGTGCATGGGATTAGGAAGTGTTCTAGTTTCACTTTTTTACATGTAGCTGTCCGGTTTTCCCAGCATCACTTATTTAAGAGGCTGTCTTTTCTCCACTTGCAGAGGAAGGGACCCTCCCAAACTCATTCTATGAGGCAATCATCACCCTGGTACCAAAACTAGACAAAGATACCACAGAAAAAGAATATTACAGGCCAATTTCACTGATTAACATAGATGCAAAAATCCTCAACAAAATACTAGCCAACCGAATCCAACAATACATTAAAAGGATTGTACATCATGATCAAGTGGGATTTATGCCAGGAATGCAAGGATTCTTCAATATCTACAAATCAAACATTGTGATATACCACTTTAACAAACTGAAGTATAAAAACCATATGATCCTCTCATTAGATGCAGAAAAAGCCTTTGATAAAATCCAACACCGATTTCTGATAAAAACCGTTCAGAAAGTGGGCATAGAGGGAACATACCTCAACATAATAAAGGCCATCTGTGACAAACCCCGACCCCACATCATTCTCAATTGTGAAAAGCTGAAAGAATTCTCATTGAGATCAGGAAAAAGACAGGGATGTCCACTCTCATCACTACTATTCAACATAGTTTTGGAAGTCCTAGCCACAGCAATCAGAGAAGAAAAAGAAATAAAAGGAATCCAAATTGGCAAGGAAGAAGTGAAACTATCTTTTTGCAGATGACATGATACTATAACTACAGAATCCTAAAGACTCAACCAGAAAACTGTTAGAGCTCATCAATGAATTTGGCAAAGTTGCAGGATACAAAATTAATACACAGAAATCAACTGCCCTTCAACTAAAAATGAAAGATCAGAAAGAGAAATTAGGGAAGGAATCCCATTTACCATTGCATCAAAAAGAATCAAATACTTAGGAATAAACCTGCCTAAAGAGACAAAAGATCTGTGCTCTGAAATATATAAGACACTGGTGAAATAAATCAAGGATGACATGAACAGATGTAAATATATACCATGCTCTTGGAATGGAAGATTCAATATTATCAAAATGATTATACTACCCAAGGCAATCTACACATTTAATGCAATCCCTATCAAATCACCAAGGACCTTTTTCACAAAACTAGAACAAAATATTTTAAAGTTTGTTTGGAAACACAAAAAACCCAGAACGGCCAAAAACATCCTGAAAAATAAAAATGGATCTGGAGGAATCAGGCTCCCTGGCTTCAGACTCTAATATAAGGTACAGTCATCAGAACCATATGGTACTGGCACAAACACAGAAATATAAATCAGTGGAACAGGATAGAAACCCCAGAATTAAACACACACATCTGTAGTCAACTAATCAATGACACAGGAGGCAAGAATATATATTGCAGCCCATATCTTTTGATCAGACATTTGGAACATTTTATAAGTGACATTTAAAGCAATTCTTGATAACTGTGTACTTATTGCTATTTTGTTTTTACATTTTTTCTCTTCACTTCTTCTTTGCTTCTTTTCTAGTGGTTTGATTACTTTCTTTAGAACTATGCTTTTCCTAATTCTTTTTAGTTTTTATGTATTTAGGGTAGGTTTTTTATTTGTGCTTACCATGAAGTTCATATATGTTGACTTATAATTATATCTACTCCTATACCCATAGTCATTTAAATTCAAAAGCATTGTAAAAGATGTACATGTTTTCTCCCCCTGTCAAATTTTGTGATTTCGATATGATTTTTGTCATATTTTACATCTTTGTGGCTTATTCCTTCTCTTTTGTTTTAGTTATAGTTGATTTTACCATTTTTGTGTTTTAATCTTTGCACTGGCTTTGAAAAGGTATTTAATTCTCCTTTATTCCAAATGAGAAACTTTCTGGGTAGAGCATCCTAAATTTCAGTTTTTTTCCTTTTTATCTCTTTGACTATTTCATGCCAGTTCCTTCTGGCTTGCACTATTTCTGGAGAGAAATCACGTGATAGCCCTATGAGAATTCCCTTGTATTTGACTCTTGCTTTTCTCTTGCTGCCTTTAGAATTCCCGCTTTATCTTTAACTTTTATCATTTTAATAATGTTATGTCCTGGATCTACTTGGATTCATCTTGCTTGGTACACTTTCTCCTTCCCATACCTGGAGGTCTGTCTCATTTTTCATATTTGGGGAGTTTTCAGTCATAATTTCCTCAACATTTTGAGCCCTTTCTCTTTCACTTCCTTCTGGTATCCCTATAATGCAAATGTTGGAACACTTAATGTTAACTTAATGTCATCCCAGAGATTACTTAAATTGCTTTCATTTTTTTAAATTTGTTTTTCTGCCTGCTGTTATGATTTGAGTGATTTCCATTTTTCTACATTCTAGGTTATTTATTCACTTTTTGTATCACTTAGTAAGTTATTCATTACTTCCAGTGTTTTTTTTTTAATTTCAGCTATTGAGATATTCATTTCTGACTGAGTATTTGAAAATTTTCTAGTTCATTGTTAGAACGTTCACTGCTTATTTAAATTTTTTCCATAATTTATTTAACACCATTATTATGCACACTTTGAATCCTTTACTTGGTAAATTTTCAAATTTCTGTTTCATTACTTATTTTTTCCCTTTTGCATTTTCTTTTTATTTAACTTTCCCTCGTCTATGAATTTAGGCAAAACAGTGGTTCTATTGTCTTCTGTAATGGATGTTCTTATAAGGTAACATCTGTATACAGACTCAGTTGGTGTTCAGTGGCTTTAGTTGGTCAGTTGAACTTGACATGGTGCAAGTCATGTCTTTTCTCATGTTGTACTGGCAGCTATCACCTTGGTAATGAGTGGGGCTGAAGTTTAAGGGGATAGAGTCAAAACTGAGTGTAAGGAAGTATATTCTATCTGCTTTGTGGCCATCATCTCCCAGTTGAGGGCAGTGTCTGATCCAAAGTTGCTGGAGCTGAAGCCCTGAGGGTTACACCCATGCTGACTCTTTTCCCTATAAGTGTGTGTTTTTCTCTCTCCCTATACTAGTACACTTGACTCAGAGGAGGGGGCTTGCTGAAGTGAGTCATGCTTGTGTGTGGAGAGGGGTTTGATGCACTACTTGAGTAGGTGCCTGCCTCTCTTTTCAGGTGCAGTCTTATGGGCAAGGCCCCTTTGTTTCTTATAGCTAATCACTGCCTTAAGTCTTCCATCCTATCCTAAAACCACTCTACAGGGCTGGAAGTGTTCACATGGATTCTCTGATTTTTGCATTGACAAGGGAACTATGGTGGAACAACCATTGTCAGAGATCAGAGTTGATTATGAGGTGTCACTTGAGTAAGCACCAACAATGGCTGCCACCACCCCACGAAGGCGGTGCTCTGGAACTAGGTTACCTCTGCAACCCATGATAAAGTCCTTTCCTCAATTATAGGCACCCCAGATTAAGTGCAAATCAGTGGCATGGAGTGAAGGAGGCTAGAATATTTACTAATCATGGGCTGGGGTGCCCAATGAGGCAGGATTGAGAAACCCATACCTGCTAAAGCAGACCTCTCTCCTTGCTGCCTCTGGGGTAGGTTCTCTTTGTCTCTCATAACTGATAATTTTCTATAGGCTGTATTGTTCCCACCCTGTTATGGAACCACCTCATGGGGTGTGGGGTACCGCATTATCCCTCTATGTGTATCAGGGGGTAAACTGTAAAGGAGTGACCACAGTCTGATATTTAGTTGGCTTCTGGCTTTCTGTTTTAGTACACACCAATAATAGCTACTGCCACCCTAAATGGGTTCTGCCCTGGGATTAGAGCAGTAGTGTCCCATAGTTAAACTTTTCCCTGGTTGTGGATGCCCCAGATTCAGTGTTGCACTGTGAGGTGGAGTGAACAAAGCTTGTGCTTTCACTCAGCTCCAGCTGGGGCATGCAGTGAGCTGGGATACAGGAAATCCAGCAGCCACTAAGAGATCTCTATCCATGCTGCCTCAAAGGTTAGCCAGCATGAGTACATTTCTCATGAATGGAGTCTAGACTTTCCTGACCTATTCTGTTTTCCCTAGCAGTCCTCTGATTAGGCAAGGGGACTTGTCTCCTCCATGTGGGACCCCAGGACTGGGGTGCCCAATCTGTTGCTCAAACCACTCACTCACTCCCTAGAGTGAGTGTCTTCCTGAGTAATCTCTCTTTTTATCTGAGTCCCCTCCCAGAGGGACAGGTTCTGACTTGATTTCTTTACTTCCCTTTCTATCTTATTACATGCATATTTTTCTTACAGATTGATTATACAGGTGTTCTTCAGTTAGTTTCCAGGGAGTTTTCAGTGAGAATTGCTCCACATGTAGATGTCTTTTTTTGATGTATTCATTGGGGTGGGAACTCCATGTCCTCTTACTCTGCCATCTTAAGCTATTCAAAAATCTATTATTTCTTAATGCAGGTGCTTATTGCCATAAATTTCCCTCTTAGAACTAATTTTGCTATAACTCTAAATTTTGGCATATTGATTTTACATTTTCATTTGTCTTAAGATACTTTTTAATCTCAGATTTAATTTTTATTTAATTAATTATTTGTTCAGGAGAGTTTTAACTTCCATTTATTCCTGAGCTTTCCATTTTTCTTCCTGTTATTGATTTCTGGTTTCATACCATTGTGGTCAAACAGGATACTTGGTATGGTTTTGACCTTGTTGAATTTGCTACTTGTTTTGTGGCCTAATATATGGCCTATCTTAGAAAATGTTCCATGTGCACTTGAGAAGAATGTGTATTCTCATATTTTTGGATAGGATCTTCTGTATGTCTATGAGGTCCATTTGTCTGTAGTGCTGTTCAAGTCTGTTTGAACATCTATAGTATTGTTTTCCTACTGACTGTCTGCTTGGACAAACTATCCATTCTTGACAATGGAATACTAAATTTCCCAACTATTATTGTATTGCTGTTTATTTATACTTTTGGCTTTGTTAGTGTTTCCTTTATATGTTTAAGTGCTCTGATGTTTGGTGCATAAACATTTATAATCATTAGATTGTCTTGATGGATTCATATATTGATCATTATATAATGATATTTTCTCTTTTAACATTTTTAATGTCTGTTTTATCTGACTTCCATGAAACATATTTTTCTATACTTTCACTATCAATCTATGTGTGTCATTAAGGCTGAAGTGAGTCTCCTGTAGGCAACATATCACTGGATCTTGTTTTTTTAATGCATTTAGCCATTCCATGTCTTGTTACTGGAAAATTTAACCCATTTTCATCTAAAGTAATTATTTATAGGCACGGACTTATTATTTCCATTTTGTTAATTGTTTTCTGAATGGTTTACAGATCAAATAGTTATTGTTAAAAACCAAGTCTTGGATTACCAAGTAAAAAATAGTATTTCCTCAAGATTATTATTTTATTTGGAATTCTAAGATGTCTTATTTGAAATGTAATTCTGAGCAATGACATATTTTGCCTAGTAAGATCTGTTGTCTTTTCCTCTACAGTACTAAGTCCTGTGGAAGGGTTTCTAGGGAATGTTCTAATTCAGGGATACAGTTCAAAATGATCTCTATCTACATTAGCTTACTTTGATCTTTAGCAATTTCATGAATTCTCCTGCTATGTAAGAGAATGCATGCTGTGCCTATTTAATTCTTAATTTTCATCATCTTTCTAAGGAATGTGATCACTGAAATTTGTTTTTTGAATTCAAGTGCTATGCCTAAAAAAGACATTAGAGTAAAATTCATTGGTGATTATATGCTGTATGGTGCTGGGGAGAGAGGCATCTTAAGCATAGTGGCTTGGGAGAGGGGACAACTGGCAAGAGATATGCCAGTGGGAATTCTTCAGGGGCAATGTTGAGGTGCATGCTATGTAAAATACTCTTCCATTTCCCCTACCAATTAATTAAACAAATTACATATTTCACTAATGCTTCTGATGGAAGTAGATTCTAGGAGTAGAGTGTAAACAATTACTGAGTCTGTCAAATTGCTGGTTATCATTGTTTCTTTTTCCAAGATTCAGTCACCCAAAACCTCAGTTACAAATATTTTCTATCCTGAACATATACAAAAAACAAATTATTCTTCTTTTATGTTTTATTACATTTATATCAGGGATGAAGGAATATTAGACAATTTTAAAATTTTAGTGAGATAATTTAATAAGATTAGTTTTTAAAAATGATTTTTAAGTTATAAATACCTTGCTGAAATCATATATTACAAATCTCACCAGGATACTAGGAGGAGCTGTGTGAATGTGGAAATAAGTTCATTATCTTTACACTGTCTGATTGTTTGTAGCAGGGAAGAACCAGAGTGAAAAGAAAATTTCTTTCTTAAAACCACAATGTTTTTATTTCTATTATCATTACTGAGTAAATTTAGTAGAGCATACCACAGACTCTGTAGGAAAATCCTTGACCTAGACCTGAATTATCTTCTCTCCAACCCCTTCACAAACCATTTCTTCTACATATCTATGGTCAATGAGAAATTCTGTCTCAATTCCTAGGACTTTACCCAGCAGACATAGTATGAAATACTTTTTTGGGTTGAACAAGTCTTTAATCACCTAAGTTCACAATTTTCCAAATACTTTTTCAAGAAATGATGTGAAGGACTAATCCAAATAGAAGATGGAATCCTAGCTCTTTCACTGATATGAAATTGATTGCCTCCCTTGTCCCAGTGATATTTTTCCTAAAAAAATTAGTAAATCAATTTAAATGCTGAATTCAGACCCCAGAGACATGCCAATAGACATGTGTTTTTTATAAAACAATATAAAGTAGTCATAAAGATAAAAATCATTCTGATGGTAAAAATCAAAATGTTTGAAACAAATTGATAACTGTGGATATGTTATTAATGCCCAATGATGGCCCAACTCTGCTTATCCAGAAAGATATAAACCCTGATATGGCAGTGTTGAGCCCCTTTAGGACACCTCAGTAATTTGTTCTAGATTACTACTCCTTCAGTGTCTAGTGTGGATCGACCAGAGTTACAAATTTTAGGATTATTTGTTACAAATTATATTACCTGCACTTGAATATTGCTGATAATGAAACAAAGCATTAGCTCTCTGGATACTTGAACAGATCCTCAATACTGGAATGATTGGAGATTCATTGAAAGTATAGTTAAAGACCAAATCAAATCCTTTTGTCCAAGATTCCATTTATATTGAAAATCACTTGACATAACATATTTGAAATAAGTATGATACTTATCTTTTCTTAAAGAATATAATCAAAGAGAAAGAGCTAACTCTTTGAAAAATAGAATCTGTTTACAACAGATAAAAAATCAAACAATGTAAACTTTATTAGAGATAAATGCAAAGTATTTTCCTTAAGTTAAATGACAAACTGGAAAAAGGTACAAATTAGAATCTTGATCACATGGAATTAGTATCGATGCACAGGAAACTTTATATAATTTAGTGGCTGTTGGAAAAAGTAGAATTGAATGAAGACATTTGCTAGATTTATATACTCAGAACATTCCCAGAAATGGTCTACACTATTGCCATTCAGGTCTCAATCATGATGGCAATGTACAGTTTTGGTTGTTGCGATAAAGAGTATACTTACACTCCATGGAATCCATCCAGTAATGAGGGTGGTAAGAATGTTTATTCTAGAGAAGAGAAGATTCAATTTGATCATGGTACTGCCTAAATGAGGTGTATAATCTAATTTAGTTGTATTATTCACAACATAGTACTATGACACACACATACAAACACACATATATTCTTTTTAGGGATGCACCTATGACATATGGAAGTTCATAGGCTAGGTGTCAATCTGAGTTGCGGCTGCCAGCCTGCCCCACAGCCACAGCAATACTAGATTTGAGCCACATCTTTGATCTATGCCACAGCTTGCAATAATGTCATATCCTTAACCAAGTGAGCTAGGCCAGGGATCAAATCTGCATCTTATGTCTACTAGTCAGGTTCTTAACCCACTGAGGCACAGCGGGAACTCCTTAACAGTAATATTAATCTACATTTTTCAGAAGAGAAAAGTGAAGAAAGAAGAGATTAACTCTCTCAGAGTGCAAAGGACCACCATAAGAAAGAAAGATTAAAATTTCTCTACTTGTTTAAAAAGAATAGAGCAAAGACTAAGGGTAGAAGCTGCAGAATATAGCTACATTAATGGAAAAGTTTGTTTTTTCTTTTTTTTTTTCTTTTTAGGGCTGCACCTAAGG
This sequence comes from Catagonus wagneri, assembly GCA_004024745.2. Taxonomy (NCBI): domain Eukaryota; kingdom Metazoa; phylum Chordata; class Mammalia; order Artiodactyla; family Tayassuidae; genus Catagonus; species Catagonus wagneri. The sequence goes on from PVHT021183607.1 coordinate 1,976,873, forward strand.
CATATGGAAGTCCCCATACCAGAGGTCAAATCTGAGCTGCAGCTGTGGACCTACTGCACAGGAACACCAAATCCAAGCTGCATCTACAACCTACACTGCAGATCACAGCAATGCTGGATCCTTTAACCTATTGAGTGGGGCCAGAGATTTGAACCCATATCATCACGGATACTAGTTGGGTGTGTTACTATTGAACCACAGTGGGAAGTCCATGGAAAAGAGTTTTAAAATTCTACTCTGTCTAAAGAATAATGTGCTATCTCTGTGATGTTCAAGAGCAGTTAAATGGTCATTGAGTGAGGATATGATAAAAGGAATGTCTGCATCTGCTATAGACCAAGCAATTATTTAATTCCTGAGCGCATATGTTTTCTGTTAGCATAAGAAAATTACTATCATTTTGATATAGTATGAATCAATCCATTGAACAAAATGTGATGTCTGACTTCAGTGTAATGGATATCCTGAGGACTTCTAAGTTTGACGGATATAAGAAAATCATACAAGCTAGGTTATGTATAAGAATATGGAAAGGCATAGGATCTGATGGCAAATTAGAGACCAAAACCTGACCTCTTTCTTACTATCTTTATTCCTAGTCTACTATGAGAATATAATCCTCCCTGAAGAGCATTTTGCATCCATAACTCCAACCATTATACAGTTCCCTACCTGAACAAAAGGGAATGGTACATTTCTAGCATGGTTTCAGCTTGTAAGGGTAGTTAACAGGCCTGAGATCAGTTTGTTTACAGAGAAAAATTCAACACACACACACACACACAAATTCTCTACTTTTAAAGCATTGGCATCTCTCTCAGTATTTTGACTGCCCCAGTCTATTATGGAATGTGATTCATCTTACTAATAATTTTTTAGGCACTATAGCTTCTAGTTACCACAAGTCAATACATTTTAATAACATATTTCAATTTTATCTAAAATGAAGGCTTCCAGGCAAAACTGAATTTTTCCCTTCTGGTCAATTATCTATATGAAGTTAAATAAAAGAACCTTTGTTTTCTGGTTGAGAGGGAAAGGAAGGTATGATTTTCAGGAAGTCAGTCAAACTCAGTTTGAACTAACGTAGTTTTGTGAAAGGGAAGTTTCATTCTTCTTCCTAGCTAAAGGGACAGAGCTAAAATCAATGTGCAGAAGCTAAAGGCAAAAGAGGTAGCTGACTGAGAGGTGGGTGGATTGGTCCTCTTATGATGTATCTTCTGGATCTCTCATGGTCTTGTATCTAGCAGAGCATACTGGACGGGCCCACCCATGACCTCACTCCTTTTATACATGAATTAGGTCATGAAAATGACAACACAGGTGACCATAGAGCAAAAAGGATGATGAAAAAGTGAAATCCCCTCTGCTTCCCTAATTCCTCCTCCCCTTTCGATTTCTCTTTTTCTCTCACTTTCGAAATCCTGCCTTCACTCTTTTTTACCTTTACATCGTGGAATATCAGGATTAAGGTCAGCAGTGGAGAAAAATAAGAAACATTTTCTTTTTTTCTTCCTTTCTTTCTTTCTTTCTTTCTTTCTTTCTTTCTTTCTTTCTTTCTTTCTTTCATTCTTTGCTAAGAAACGATTTCTTCCTAGGAATTACGTAGTGTTAACTTGGGTAATGATTTATTCCTGTCCTTGAAGAGCTCAGAGTAACTATGGTATAATGGTGCAAATGGACAATTATAAAAAAAAACTCAGTAAGTATAGTCAATCTGGGAATTATAGAAGGATTAAGGGTCCCTCACCCTGACTAGTGAAGGGACTCAGAAAAGGACCCCTGGAAATCTTTACAAACACTGAGCCATTTTTTTTAATTATGTTTATTATTTTCATTGTAAATAAGTGGTATGCCTTTGGAAACAAATTCAAAAAGTACAAATGAGAAAGGATGAAGGTCAAGCCTCCCTCCTGGGTGACTTATAGCCACCCAGTTTCCCTTCTAGGACATAATCAATTTTTTGCATATCCTTCCAGATATAAAACATGCATTTAAAAATGCATAATTGGGATTCCCGTAGTGACTCAGAGGTTAACGAATCCAACTAAGAACCATGACATTGTGGGTTCGATCCCTGGCCTTGCTCAGTGGGTTAAGGATCTGGCATTACTGTGAGATGTGGTGTAGGTTGCAGATGTGGCTCGATGTGGTGAAGGCCTGCAGCTGCAGCTCCTGTTAGACCCCTAGCCTGGGAACCTCCATATGCCACAGGTGTGGCCCTAGATAAGGCAAAAAGACAAAAAAAAAAGCATAATTTTCTGGAGTTCCCTGGTGGCTCTGCAGGTTAAGAATCCAGCATTGTCACTTCTGTGGCTCAGGTTGGGTCCCTAGCCTAGGAATTTCCACATGCCATGGGTGCAGTCAAAATTAATTAATTAATTTTTAAAAATTAAAAATAAAAATACGTAATATTTTATCATGAATGAAATCACACTGTATACCAGCATTTTCCAGCAGAAAAATAATCCTTAGCCACATTTATAGTTCTAAATTTTCTTGAAACCATTGTAAAAAGAGTAAAGGAATAAAAGGAAAACAATTTAAAATAATTTTAATATATTTTATTTAGCCTGACATATTCAAAATACAACTTCAATGTGTAATATATTGAAAATATTATTGTAGAGACATTTTATATTTTTTGTACCAATTCTTCAAAATCTAGTGTGTTTTGTACTTAGAGAAAATGCCAATTGAGAGAATAAATTTTCATCTGAAATACTTGCTTGGTTTTATTTATTTATTTTGTTTTTTAGGGCTGCATCTGTGACATTGAAATACTTTCTTTGTATTTAGACTTCATAATATTAACGGCTTAAAAAGTAGATTCACATATCCAGTTTTTCCAAACATACTTTAAATTGTTCAAACACTAAAGTATGAGAAAATTTTAATTGACTAAAATTAAAAATTAATTTCCTTGGTCACACTATCCACGTTCCAATGGCTCTACAGCCATATATGGCTAATGGCTCTATATGGAACTGTTCAGATCTACATATTGCCCTAGATTTTCTTTTTTTAAGCAATGTATCTTACTTATAACTTTTGTTTATAATAGTATAGAGAATAATCTCGTTTTTATAAAGGCTACATAAAATTCCCTTGTAAGAATAATGTATAATGTATTTAAGTAGTCCTCATTGATGAACATTTAGATTATTTTCCAAACTTTTGCAGAAATGCTGCCATGCTACAGTGAATATCTTTCTTACATAGGTCATTCCATACATTTGAGTAAGTGTATCTTTAGAATAAATTCTCAGAAAAGAAATTACTGGGTCAAAAATCTTTTGCACTTCTTGAAAGATATTTCTAAATTACTGGCCAAAATTATAAATGTTGTCTATTTATAACCTTCACTTATAAAGATTTGCTTACAATCTTCCATACCTTATTATCATTGTCAAACTTCTTTACCATTCAAAAAAGTGAAAAAATGGTGCCACTGTATATTTTTAAGTGTACTTTTCAAGAGTGAAGTCGAGTATATTTTCCTAATCTTAAAAATTTCTAGCATTTTGTTTTCAGTGAACTATTCGTTGCCTTTATCATTACCCTGAGTAAAAGAATCACAGAAACTTTCAGAGAACTACCCACTTACATATTTATATGAGTTGCAAATACCTTGACATTTGCATTTTGTCTTTGTTTTTCTGGAATATAGGAATTGTGTTTGCATGTGTATTTCTGTACCTGTGTGTTACCACACAGGTATACTTCATTTTATATATCACGTACATATACATATATATATATGTGTGTATATATATACACATACATATATACACATACATATATATATACACATACATATACATATATATATATATAATGCACTTACAATATCATATTTAAATCACTGGATTGCAAAAATAGAAGATGTAAAAAATCCTAATCTGAGATTCACATATTGCATGAAATGTAATATGTTAGTTACACATTCTTAGTTTAGTTTCACATTTTTAGTTAATGGACAGTGTTCAACACTCTAATTATAAATAAAGGAATGATAAATCAAGATCTGATATATATAGTCAGCAAAGAGAAGAAGATCCAGATCACCTCATTCCATCCCTTTATTTCACTGAGCCTGTGCTTTGCATCCCAACTGAAGTTTCAATTACCAACTTTTTGCAGCTATTTCTAAGCCCTGGAATGGAAATGAAGGCAGTTTAGAGGATCTCACAAGATTTGGACTCTGAATTCATCATTTAAGATTGTATTTTTGTTTCAGTGATTTTATGCCCACATTATCAGAACTTTGGTTTGCTTCTATCCACTTAGAAACCCAAAGATAAATGGAAAAACTGAAATTATCCCTGGTCTCTGAAGGCAAGTGCTTTTTCCAAGTCATACATGTCTACAGCCAAAGTGTACTTGAGTTCTTCAGCTACCCTGCTTTCAGGAGGCCACATGTCTCATTTAGGACACAAGTGAGTTTTTTCATACACCTTTTTCATGAGGTTGCTTATTTCTATTTCTCAAGTTAATTTAAAAAAATGTTTAAGAACCCCCCACAAGAACTAATATTTGTCAAGGATGTATTTCTATAAAATAAGTAACCATTTAAAAAGAAGAATACATTAAAATAAGTAAAAATGTAAATGTTGAAAAGAATAGCATATTAAGTCTTCAAATTTGGATTCCCAGAAATAGGTGACTCAAAAATTGAAGTATTAAGTATTTTATCTGGACATTGAAGGAAATGCTGGTATAGGAATGGGGAATTGGTACAGAGAATAGAAGCACAACAAAGGAAGGGAAACAACAAAGGCAAACTTTCCAAGTCAGGTACCATCATAGAGCACTGGTATTTAAGCCAGCAGGGCAACTCTAGGAGTTATTGTAGCACCTATACCTCAGAATTTATTCTTCCCAAAGGGTGCAGGGCTGAGGTTTCCCATGACAATGAAAGCATTTAAATAAAGAAACCCAAGTACTGGCATTTAGAAATTGATTGGTGTACACTGAAGAGGTACGGTTAGAGGATATGGATGCACATTGATAGGATCTGCTCCCAAAGACTGAATGCTTTTGTAAGAATATATCTGTCAAATTATCAGAAATAGAATTATCAGAATTCTTTTTACAAACCAAAACTTCCTATAATCCAAACATATTTTGTTTTTTGTTTTGTTTGCAACACCCTCTTTTTGAAAGCTGAGCATATGCAGTCACTTTAGATGAAAAATGCTAAACTAGCATCAGGACAAAAAATTTTTTTTTTTTTTTTGTCTTTTGTGATTTTATGGCTGCACCCGCGGCATGTGGAGGTTCCCAGGCTAGGGGTCTAACAGGAGCTGTAGCCGCCGGCCTACGCCACAGCCAGAGTAACGCGGAATCCGAGCTGCGTTTGCAACCTACACCACAGCTCACGGCAAGCCCGGATCCTTAATCCACTGAGCAAGGCCAGGGATCGAACCCTCAACCTCATGGTTCCTCGTCGGATTCGTTAACCGCTGCGCCACGATGGAAACTCCAGGACAACAAATCTTTTGATGTAGATTACATGTTGTATTATAGTTCGTAAAGAATCTGAAAACATAATTGCAGGCTTGTAGGATTTTCATCAAGAAAATTCTTGATAAGCACACCAAAAAAGATGCAAAACAAACAAAAGATTAAATATACATAGATGTAAACAAATCAATTAATTAAAATATATATATAGAGAGAGATAGATATAGAGAGAGGAGGTGAATCTCCTCTACTACATTACATTTTAAATTCTATGTGGCTAAGCCAAAGCCTTCTCCTTCACCAAATTTATAATATATTTGGAGGAAATAATGACAGTGAAACAGAGAATCCTACAAAAGAGCACATACTCAGTTCATACACTGGGGCAGGGAGCCATGAAATGGGCTATCCAGAAAATGCTTCATAGGGAAATATCAGAGAGAACACATCAAATTAGTATCATCAAGAAGCCAGAGGAGCATAGTGAAGAATGAGTAATTGCATGGATTTGCTACTTTTTTTTCCCCTTGAATTGACAAATGTTTTTTCTGAATTAATTGAGCCAGTGTTCTGTTGGTTAAAAAGAAGATAAAAAGCCTATTTCCAAGCATTCGTTATAATTTTTAATAAAATAAAGGAAAGATAGTTTGTTAGAAACATCAAAAATAAAGTTCTCATATGAAAACATGATAACTGGACCTCAAAATACACTTTGTAAACATGATGTCAAATATGTTTCCAGAAAGCCAGCTCTGAGGTTTCTCTCAAAGGAACCCAAGGATTGTCTTTGTTTCCCATGACAAAAAGCCAGAACTACAAAAATAGACAAACTAAAACATAAAACGCAAGAAATTTTATGCTATAGATCTGAATGTTTAGTGTATACTAACTCATAAATTATTGAATGTCTGCTATGAATGGGACACAGTTAATATTCTACTTGTCCAGACAGTAGTCTAAGAAAGTGAAATGTAGAAAAACAGCAAGAATAAAAGATAGCCAGGACTAAATAAAACCTTTCAGCTCTGGGAAATCTAGTAGAATTATTAATAAGGAGAAAAGCTGAGAAACATTTAGAAATGCATTATTTATTAAGGAACTGTCAGTGGGACTCATAAAAAGCAGGCTGTAAGTGAAAAATATGCTTGTTTGGGTTGAGTATATTATTGCAGACATGCTGGAGATAAGCTGGAAACAAAGGGGAATATTAATCTGACTCTCAGGAAAGCATTTATTATAGCAGCAACCACAGCTATGGTTTTAAGCAAATGATTCACCATATGTGGTGAAAGTAAATAGGAGTAATTAAAGAACAAAGGCTGTGTATTGTCTCAGCAATGGAATTGAATCTGTCATCTCATCTCTCATTTAGGGCCTAGTTAGAGGAGAGTTAGCATACCAGACTGCCTGCCCCGCCCCTGGGAAACAAAAAAATGACAGAGAAAATCAAACAGGTGAGGATTATGGGAAATACATTTGACTGAGCAATTAAGTGACAGGATTATTCTTTAACAAGAAGCATAAGCAGTATCAGTGGGCAGAGCTCTTCCCCATCCCCGCAGGTAACTAGATTGTGAACCTGTGGCCCAGGACCTATCAGGGCTAATTTGTGTGTTGATTTCTGAAATATTCGTTTTATATGTGCGATTGTAGTTGTATTTAGTACATGAAGTTCTTGGCTTTGGTATCTTCCTTTTGTATTCTATATTTTATCTTTATAAAATAATTCTCTTTTATCCATTTTGCTTTGAATACTAAAATATTCTTGAAATTAATATTTTCAACATGTTTTCTTGCTTGGATATCATTTCAACTTTTTTTCTTGCTTGGATTTCATTTTGGGAAATCATTTCATCTTTAAAACTATACTGTCATTTTATTCTTAATGTATTTTTAAATAGAATGGAGTAAAAGAAGCAATTCCCTTCTGAGATTTTCCATATTTTAATCTCCTTAAATTAAGTGATAACTGATGTATTTACAGGTTAAATCACCTATTGTCATAATTTTACTTCCTTTTAAAAATATTTTCTTTAATAGGTTTTGTTCTTTACTTTCTTTCATTTTTTCACCACATAAATTATCTTTCCTTTATTTCTTCCCTAGAAATTTATAAGGTACAAAATATGTTTTAATTCTACTAAAATTACATCTAAGTGTTTCAAAATAGTCTTGTACTTGTATTTTTCTAATTATTAAAATAAGTACAGTGGTATCCTCAGAACAATTTCTCACCCGATAAGAGTATTTGAGTCTTTTACTACCCCTGCTATCATTCACTAGTCTCAGTCTTTCTTACTCTTTATTTTCTTGCATCTCTTTATTTACGTATAGTACATAAAGTCATGACCTTGATGAAGGAGAGACTTCCCCTCATATTTAGACTTGTCTATCCACCTGGCAACTCAAAATCACAAATGGATAGCTGTTAAACATATCAAACTTATTCTGCTCAAATTTCATCTTCCAACCTTTCCCTAAAAACTTACTTGCCCCAGGAGTCTTCTCTATCTCAATCAATAGGCATTTTGTCCTTCAAGTTACTCATGCCAGAGAGTCAAGACCTTGGAGTCAGTCCTGATTCCTTACTTTATCTCTAATGAAAACTTATTTCTTGTCCCTTAAATTTTTTCCTAGTATCCTATCTCTTCTTACTTCCATCTCTCTTTTCTCCAACCAGCATCAGCACCCACCCTCCTGGATTGCTGCAATAGTCTCTTACCTAGTCTCCTTCTCTACCTTGTCTCCTATAGCCTGTTGTCCATACAATAATAACAACAACAAAAACTGGTCCTAAACTGCATTTGTGATTTTACATATATATTCAAATCTCTTCATCTCCATGCATGAGGTAATGGAGCCGCTCTAGAAAAGAAGACTTTGCTTGGAAGAGCATCAGCTAGGAGATTCTCCATATGAATATTCTCCCTATATCCCACTTAGGATTGTCTAAAGATGTACTTCTGTTGATTAAACCATGAGATTTGGTGTCAGGTTAGGAGTGATGGTGCAGAATAGCCTTGAGCAATAGAGAAATTGATACCAAAGTTGAGATGCCAATGAAACAAACTCATAAAGCATATCGCATTAGTTTAGATGTTAGACATCAACTTGTGAAGAAAGAGATACAGAAGACTGACCTGCTGGAGATTCTTGTTATACAGTAGAAAAATATTTTCTAAGACCACCAGTTATTTTAACTTAGAGGGCAGATAATGCACTTACTGAGCTTATTGCTCCAAGGGAAAAGATTGGAAAACATTAATAGATAGATGTTCACCAGTTCCATTTGAGCTTGCTAAATACATAATAGCACTGCATTTCTAAAGTTCTTAAATTAAGACTACATAATTGAGTACTTGGCAGTGGAATATGTGCAGACGGGATGATGATCACATTCAGGCCAGTTCATAAAAATACCTGCAAGGTTTCCAGTGTGCTCTCATTTCCTATCCATATGGTAAATGGCAGAAGGTTCTGAGATGGCAGGGCCACATGAGGAAAATAATCTGAGGGATATATTTATGAACCTTTTTTACCTGAGAAGTTCATTTTTTTCTTCATCTTCTAATGAATAATTCTTAGTCCTCAATATTATACTCATATAAAGTTTTGTTTTCTTTTAAAGTTTAGTCTTGCTAAGAAAAATTCTTATGCCAATATAATGCTTGATCATTTCACATTAAATTGTTCTTTTTTGACTGATACTTGAGTGAGATTTTTCTTATTATCTTTACTGTTATTCTATTAAATTTATCTACTTGGGACACACAGAGTCTTTTAATATAAATACTTATGCCTTTCTTCAATTCTGGTAATATTTTTTTCTTTACATTTTAGATTATTGCTTCCCTCCTAACTTCTTTTTTCTTTTTTGAAAATAGCCATAAATCTCACTTTTAATTATTACCATTTTTAAGATTTTTTTCTTACTGTTTTTATGTTCTATTCCTTTACATTGAGGTGTATTCGGTTTTATACCTCACCTTGCTGATTCAACTTTCTGCAGTCTGAATTCTGACTTTATATTTCTGATTATTACTCTTGCAATTCTAAGTGGCACAATTGCTCCTTTTCTCAAGCAGTTCTATCTCCATTAAAATTTCTCTTCACATGGAGTTCCTGCTATGGTGAAGTGGGGTCAGCGGCATCTCTGCAGTGCTAAGACATAGGTTCGCTACTCAGCAGCAGAGTGGATTAAAGAATTTGATCCATGGCCCATGCTATAGGGTAGCCAAAAAAAAAAAAAAAAGGGTGGGCGGAGTGAGAGAGAAAGAAAAAAAGTAAAAAACAAAAAGGAGTTCCCATCATGGTGCAGCGGAAATGAATCCAACTAGGAACCATGAGGTGGCAGGTTCAATCCCTGGCCTCACTCAGTGGGTTAAAGATCTGTCATTGCTGTGGCTGTGGTAAAGGCCAGCATCTGCAGCTCCAGTGTCAGGTGTAGAGCCCTAGCCTGGGAACCTCCTTATGCCACTAGTGTGGTGCCCCCCAAAAAAATATACATAAAAAACATATTAAAATAAATTTTGTCTTCACATATATTAGCATCATCTTCCATTTTAGCTTCTTGTTTCTTTCCTTTGTATTTAGTTATTTTTCATAGGCACAGACTGTTAAAACATATATCCTTTTGAATATAGCAAGTAGTTTTCTAAAGTTTTATAAAAATATTTCTAGATGTGTTTTTTCTCACAGAACATCAGTATATTTATTTATTTTTATAAGGACTTTTATTTTTTCCATTATAGCTGGTTTACAGTGGTCCATCAATTTTCTTCTGTACAGCAAGGTGGCCCAGTTACACATACATTCCTTTTTCTCACATTGTCAATCTCCATCTAAGTGACCAGTGCTATACAACAGGATCCCATTGCTTATCAATTCCCAAAGGCAATAGTTTGCATCTATTAACCACAAATTCCCAATCCATCCCACTCCCTCCCCTTCCCACTTGGCAACCACAGGAATGTTCTCTATGTCCATGATTTTCTTTTCTGTGGAAAGTTTCATTTGTGCTGTATAATTTTTTTACATTATAGCTGGTTTACAGTTTTCTACCAATTTTCCAACTTTACAGCATGGTGACCCAGTTACACCTACGTATATAGATTCATCACAATGATTAGACATAGTTTTTGATGCTATACATCAGGATCTCCTTGGTTTTCCATCCCAAAGACAATAGTCTATAACTGTTAGCCCCAGACTCCGATACCATCCCACTTCCTCCCTGACAAAATGGAACATCACATCCACAAATACTGAAAAGAAAAGCACTCAAGCATAAAATAAATGGAAACCATTCAACCAAAAATAGAAAGGAAGAAGAGAGAAACAGAAACAATTGGAAGACAAGATCTAAAATGACCATAAATACATATCAATAATCACCTTATATGTCAATGGACTGAATATCCCAATCAAAAAACACAGAGTGGCAGAGTGGATATAAAAGAAAAAACCTACACTCTGCTGTCTACAAGAGACTCACCTTAGGGAAAAGGACACATAGAGATTGAAAGTGAGGGGATAGGAAAATATATTTCATGCCAATGGACAAGACAAGAAAGCAGGAGTTGTGCCATATATTTAATTCTAGATATAACTGATATCGTATGGTGTTTGTCCTTCTCTTTCCGACTTCACTTAGTATGAGAGTCTCTAGTTCCATCCACGTTGCTGCAAATGGCATTATTTTGTCATTTTTTGATGGCTGGGTAGTATTCCATTGTAGACATTTCTCCAAAGAAGATATACAGATGGCCAAAAAGAACATGAAAAAAATGCTCAACATCACTGATTATTAGAAAAATGCAAATCAAAACTACTATGAGGTACCATCTCACACCAGTCAGAATGGCCATCGTTAATAAGTTCACAAATTACAAATGCTGGAGAGGGTGTGGAGAAAAGGGAACCCTCCTGTACTGTTGATGAGAATGTAAACTTGTACAACCAATGTGGAAAACAGTATGGAGGTACCTTAGAAAAATATACATAGAACTACCATATGACCCAGAAATCCCACTCTTGGACATATATCCAGATGAAACTTTCCTTGAAAAAGACACAATATATTTATTTCATTTTCCCTGTATATTTTTTAAGTTTGAAGGTCACATGCTCATGGATAAAGCAAATCTACTCACCCATGATACTTGCCAATGAAAAAGTGTTTATATATAGATGTTTCTTGCCTTCCTTCACCATTTACTTGGATGACGAAGGGATTTATTTCTCAGACACACAGCTATAGTGTAGCTAGATTCAAAAAGCTTCTTCCCAGGCCCCCACTGTTTTGTACCCACGTATCTACTAAGCATTGCCAGTATGAAGAAATACTCTTTCCTCTCCCTACTGATTGCTTATCTGATTCTCAAAGTGGTTAAAATATTGAAAAACTATAATTCCAAATATAACACTTCACCAGTGTTCATGCTATATCTTATCTTTTTTTGTGTGTCATTTACTCATTGATTTGCTTGACAATATTTCAGTGCTACTCTATGAAAAATATTCTCTACCCTCAAGATGTGAGGTCAGATAGATGAAGTTACAATCTAATATCATTGTAAGGAAATACCTCTAGTCCAAAGCTCTACCACCTGATTCAGCCTTCGAAACACATACTTTGTGCACTAATATTATTTGAAAACTTTAGTGTCTGAATGGAAGGAAAATCAAAAAGGGATGGGTAACCATTACTCTGATACCATAAAAAATAATAAAATAGGAAAAATAGTTCATTTTCCTTTAGGTTACATATCTTTGTTCTCTGTGCTGCAGAAATAAAGTTGGGGACACCAAAATATCTTTGTATCTTTCAGATTAGCAGATTTTCTTTGATTCTTAAGCTAAAATGTGTTCAAGAAGTCAATTATTGCCCCACTCCCCAAGTTCCATTTTTCTTACCAGTCAACAGGTTGTAGACAATAGGTTCAATACTTGGTTTCTTTCTTTGGGGCTGGTAAATTTGTTCTCAATTTCTATTTTTTGCCTTTTTTTAATGCTACACTTGTGTCATATGGAAGTTCCATGGCCAGGGATCAAATTGGAGCTGTAACTGCCAGCCTATGCCACAGCCACCGCAATATGTGATCTGATCCGTATCTGAGACCTACACCACAACTCATGGCAATGCCTGATCCTTAACCCACTGAGCAAGGCTAGGGATCAAACAAGCATCCTCACGGATACTACAGAGCCACAATGGAAATTTCCTTGTTCTCTATTTATATTCTTAATATAGATACTATATCATTTTCATTCCAATTACTTTCCTTTACATACATCAAATTCTCTATTTGATTTATTTCAGTGATTCCACTAGCTTCAACCAGATATGTATTCAGAAACCTCACAGACATCGCTCTTTAGCCCTCACTATTCTCCTGATCACCATCCCCACATACATAATTCCATGTTAGACATTCTCATTTTGAGAGTCTGAGACCCGATAGAATTTTGCATTCTGATAACAAAGTCTAAAATTCTTTGATTCTCAAAACAAAACAATAAAACACTGCCCATAATTTCCCTCTCATATAATGAGGTCCTAATCTTACCCAGCAGCCAGGCTTGAGGTCTTAGAAGCACCTTCCTGTTCTTTCTAATATAAGTACATTTCCATTATAATATTCTTTCTGAAACACCACATCAGTTCCTACATATTTTTTCTGAATAGTTTAATATGTAGCAATCATAATCTTCATTATACTCATCATTATTATATAACAGGAATCAAAGATCTTAAATGACAGAAATTATACTAAGAGCCTTATATTTAATCTACATGTAAATCCAATGGGATGGTTACTATTTGTGTGCCCAATTTAGAGACAACACAATCTATATTTTAGGCAAGTAAACAACTTTCCTAAGATAATAATACTAGTAAAGTGTTAAGCAATTTTCCTCTTTGGAATGTAGTAAAATATAGAAAGAAATCTGAAACAATGAAACTAGTGTTTTTAATATTTTCTTTTTTTCCATTGGAAAATAAAAATGGCCTGTGAGCTTCTTTTGGTCAACTAACATGGTATATGAGCTTCTGTGATCTCTAAGTCTTATCTAAGAAGCTAATATACACGAACAAAGTTTGTGATCTCCTGTTTTAATATTCGGCTTTAAATCTGAGCATTTAAAAGTGCTAAATTAATAGTTGATCAATTCCAGATAAATTACACTCTTTAGAAGTGATGCTAATCAATGAAGGACGTGGCAGTGTTGGTTTGAGAAGGTCTTATTTGACATTGAAGAAGATAGGATAATAATAGCTTGGCATTTGTGATTTTCACTCACTTATCATGTCATTACCAGAGCAAACTTAATAGCTCTAATTAAATCCTTTAACTTCGAACAAGTTGCTGATGGTAATCATGTTATTATGAAGGTTATGTTAATAATGGGACTTGCTCTTTTAATGATAAATATTTTAATGGTGTCCATATTCTCCACATTTCAGAAAAGAAGCACAGTATTGGAAATGGAATTTCTGAGAGGAAAACCTAGGCTCCTGACTATAGAAAGAGGCTTAAACATAAGCTAACCAGCTCAAAACAGGTATGGAAAATAGGTAAGAGAGAGTGCCAGAAAGATCTAGAGATAGGCAGTCTTTGATAACTAGGATAAAAGAATGGTTCATCTTAGAGATGTGATACTATGGTAACTTGGGGACAGATAAACTTACCCAGACATAACATTTGCACAGCAGTTTCATGACACCAGGAAAAGTAGTTTAGAATTGAGGACATTATACTCTTAATACCTGTATAGAATTAAGGATACAAAGATTCCAGATGAGAAAAGACAAAGTCCAGCTAAAGAATTTGACTTAAAGATGTTAATGGACAAGAAAGAGAGAGGGAAAAGGAGAATGAGAGAGGAAGGGGGAGAGAGACAAAAACAGTGATAGAATTTAAATCTAACAACCAGACACTAGTCCTCATCAGTCCAGAAGGTAATATTAAGTTCAGCAAGGGTCTAGATATAAAGAGGAATGAGATAATTCTAATACAAGTCTTCCAGGAGCCAATATAGTGTTCACAATATAGTTATCAAGGATTTACAGAAGACATTCTAATAGATTTTAAGAACACCATGCTAACACAATAGTTGTCAAATTTTATATCCAAATGACAGAGGTAAAATATCTGAGCCAAAGTTAATACAAATAGATATAACATTAAAAAGTATAAATGTTACCATTTTTAAAATGGTATCTATGAGTAGTTTTAATTCAAGACATATATGATCAGGTCACCCAAGATGGCTGTTCTCTTGTTATCTGCACAGCCTCTGCTTCACCTATAGTTTCAGAACCTAATCAGTAAATACCTAAATAATTTCCCCCTTAGTTTCAGAACCTAATCAGTAAATACCTAAATAATTGCCTGCCCCAGGCCCTAGGTAATGATTGTTCTGAAAACCTCTGTCCCATGAAGTATTCTCCCAAATGTACTAGGAGAACTGCACCTCTCTGCTGGTTTCCCTGGTAACCAACAAACCAACATAACATCAATTCCCCCAACAAATGGTAGTCTCCCCCTACCATCCAGGAGTGAAGACTGCTGCCTACCATCTACCATCCACAGTAGGGTGTCACTCCAGGACACTTTTGCTTCAGAAGTGTAAGATCTCACATCTATTAAACTATTGATGTCTCTGTCACTGACTCCAGGCTCTTTCTTTGATCTTGAGGCCAGTCAAGTACAGGGCTTTTGGGCCATAGGACATGAATTATAATATTAAAAAAAATAGGAATTGCATATATTTGTCAGGGCTATGGGTCAGAGGTTTTTCAATTTAGTCTCTTGACATTAAAATAATAAACTTAAAGTCGGGATTTCTGCTTTGGGAAAATTAAAATACATTTTCTCATATATCACAATGGTATTTGATAAAAAAACACAGATGGAAAAATCTTATTGTCATAAGTACTGTACTAGTCATTACTCTTATCATTAATATAAAGAATAGAAAGAACAGATTTACATTCTAGAGACCATGGGAACCACATAAAGAGTGTGCTTTTAAGAAATAAATCAGATTGAAGGAAATGTTCAAACTTATTACATTTAAATCTGAAAAATGTTTGATTAATTACAAAAAGTGTGTAATCAGTCATGACTTCCTAAACATTTTTAGGAAAGAGTAGGGACTTTCTAATCCTACAAGCTCAATACATGTCAATCTTGAAGACAGTGGGTTCCATTAAGTTCTGTAATTATCACATCATATCTAATTAATCATGGTATATCCCAGCCACCAAATTTAAAGATTAAATTATAAAATTAATTATTACATAAAATGATAAACTATAAGTGGAGCAGACCATAAAATAGAATAACAAATGATGAATAAAAGATATGAGAAGACACAATGTATTCAAATATAGTCAAAGAAGTTTATATGTTTGCTTCTTGTTTCTTTTTTCTCCAAAGTGGAAAAAATGGAATCAAAAGATGAGAATTATGGGGCAGTTGATTTTGGTTTTACTTTTCAAACCACTGCCTATCATTTAGAATTGTACAATAATCATATAGGCTAGCCCATGAAATACCAGTTCACTGTACTGTAAGTTTTCAAGGCCATTTACAAGTGGTCTTAAGAAAAGAAGTTGAACTCAAGTTTCCCTGTCTTTGGAAATTTATGAGTCTATGTATGGCACATAAGATTTAGAGATTACTGATATTCTAATTAGATCTCTAAACTCCAGCTCATTAGCTAGTTTATTTTCACTCATCCTTGAAATACTCTTTAGCTAATTACAAATTTATGTGCAGTTTATAAAAAATATCAAGATCACAGAAAAACATGAATGTGGTCAAAATTATTCTTTATAAAGTATTTTTTCCATCCACAACTTTTCTTGGTAAGGGAAATGAAGGTTTCTGTTTGTTCATCATAAAAGCATTCTATGCTAGATATTTTTATTTGTTTACCATTATTTTTCTTCATCTCCAGATCCATTCTGCCTACATTAAATGATCATTGCAAATCAAGATCATAAAACCAAGTTTATTTCTAGTGCAAAATTGTACAGGTATACTGAAGAATTCACACTGGTTCTTGAATATTTTCTCTGGCTCAAACCTAAGATTTTCTTGTAATGTTCCATTTAGAAGCTTACAGTTCTTCAAATAAAATGATTACAAACTTTATATGTTTAAGTAAGTTGCATCTAAATAATTATAATCATATTCTTCCCAATTAACATAAATACAAAGTTCCTTTTTTGAACATTAGACAAGAACCTGACCAGTAAATTTATCGATTCTAAATCCAACATTTTAAAGATAAACACAAATTAATAAATTATAAACCTTGTCAAAAGTCTTAGCATATTATACAGTGTAAAATCTAGGCTAAAGTACCTATCTTTTAATCCTGGTCTATTTTTTCCCACTAATAATGATGTTCTCATTTAATTTCCAAAACATTTTCTTAACATTTAATTCTAAAAATATCCCTAAAAAGTAGCTAATGAGAAAACTGTGTCTTAAAGATTTCCAGTATCCCCGTCACTTGTCTTTTTATCTTCAGCTTTAACTATCTTCAGTCACTGAATACACAGAGGTATGTATCTATCAGCCCTTATGACATATCTAATTGAATAATCTACTTTGTATCTCAAACCTAACATGCTAAAACAGGGATCTTGATTTCCTCATCCATCCTCTACTCTTACCTGACAGTCACCTGGCTTTTTACACATCATTAAATGGCAACACTATATATCCAACTGCTCAAACCAAAAATCTATGCATTTTACTAACTTCTTTCCCCCCTTCCCCTATCACAATCATTTAGCACATACTATCGAGTATCCCCAATACATCTCCCAAATCTGCCCACCTCTTTCTAACTCCGTGACCACCAAACTGGTCAAGGTCAATGCCATCTCTTGCCTTGATTATCACTATTTAGTCTCCCTGCTTCCAGTATTGCTTCCCTGCAATTCTTTCTCCACAGAATTAAGAAGTAATTTCCTCAGAAATCCACTGACAAAGCTTTCGTAGCTCCTAGGCAATGGACACAACAAAAACATTTGCCCCTATCTGTTCCTCTGTCTTTCTCTCCAAATGGAAATTGATAACATCTTAAAGACAAATTTTATACTGCATACACTCAACAACGTGTCTAAATAATTATGTACAGTAACTATTTAAGTTATAATGTATAATAAATATGCACTTACCTGCCATCAAGGAAATTTTGAATCTCCCCTACTGTAGCTGTCCTTTTCATGTCAGAATCTGCCAACCTCCTTACCTTTCTCATAAAGAAGTCATGATCCTAAACCTTATGTGTACCATTACCATGCTTTCATTTATAGTTTTATAAATAAATTATTACAATCCAAAACACATTTTTATAATTTTTTCTTGTATTTAAACTTAAATAATTGGAAGCATAGGTTGTATTTTTGCATGACTTGCTTTTTGGTTTATCACAACACAATAATATAGAGTTTGTGAAATTCATATATATTTATAGTTTATTTATTAATTCCTTTTTAACTGCTGGATTTCCATTCTATGACTGTATCACTGTTTATTAACCTCACCATATTTTGGGGATTATTTTTAGTCTCTTGATTCTATAAAAACTAGTGCTATATGTGCATGTCCAAGATTTTCTTCAGAGTTTGTATTTAAGTGTTGATTTGCTGGTTATAGGATTTAGGTATCTTCTAATTTACCAAGCAGTGACCAATGGTTTTGTAAAGTGATTATACAATACACCCTTCTATCCCCACAAATAGTTTATGAGATTCTCCTTGCCAACTCTTGACATTGTCAGAACTTTTAACATCTACTAAACAAATGAATGTGAAATTAAAGCTTTTATGGATTTAGCTTGAATTTTCCAATTAATAGTGAGCGTGATAATCAATTCATATTTTTGATCATTAATGTTTCTTTTTCTGTGAAATATTTCTTTCTCTTCCTCGATTATTTTATTTATTTACTTATTTTATTCACAGGAATTTTTTGTATAGTCTAGATGCAAATCTTTTGTTAGTTTTATTTATGGCATTTGTCTTCTTCAAATGTGTACCTTTTATTTTCATTTTAAAATATGTTTATCAAAGAGTTCCCATCATGGCTCAGTGGAAACGAATCCAACTGGGAACCATGAGGTTGCAGGTTCGATCCCTGGCCTTGCTCAGTGGGTTAAGGATCCAGCATTGCCCTGAGCTGTAGTGTAGGTTGCAGATGCACCTCAGATCCCATATTGTTGTGGCTGTGGTTTAAGCCAACAGCTGTAGTTCTGATTGGACCCCTAGTCTAGGAACTTCCACATGCCATGGGTGCGGCCCTAAAAAAGGACAAATTACCAAAAAAATAAAATAAAATATGTATATTAATTTAAAAATTAACTTGTAATTTAATAAAGTTCATTTAAAATTCCAAATTGTGCTTTTAAAAAAATACTCTTCTTCATAAGCAATAGATATATTACTTTAACAATTTTAAAGTTGTGTATTTTACTTTTAAGATTTCAGTCTACTTGGATTATTGTATGCTATGTAAGATAAACAATCAAATTTATAATTTCCCTGTTAAAAAACCAATTACCTTAGCACTGTTTATTAAATAGGCCATCTTTTCCACTGGCGGATATGTTTTGTACCTCTGTCACTTAGCAAGATTCCATATGTGTTGGAGTCTTTCTGAGCTCTGTTTTACGTTTTATTAAGTTGTCATTCATGGGTGAATTTCACCCTCTCTTAATTATTACGACGGAATAGAGATGCAGTACAACATCAGTTTAGGAGAATAGACTCTGGGACCAGATTACCTTGTTTTGATTGCTAGTTTCATCAGTTGCTACTTGCATGACCCATAACAGGTTTACTAACTTCTTTATTCTCTATTTTCTCCATCTGTAAAATGGAGATAATAACTCTACATATTCCAAAGATTAGCTGTGAAAACTAATATGTCAATATATATGTATTTTTAAAAAAAACTTACAATAATGCTAATGTGTAGAAATCCTTAATATGCACTAGCATTGTTTTAAAAATTCACTTTTTATTACTCATTTATTTCAGCCTTTTAAGAAATCTCAGCAAAAAAGTAAAATTTGTCATTAGATAAGCAAAAATGCCTTTTTTTAGTCCTCTTCCATTTAAAATGTAATTAATATCATGATCTCTTCAGGTTATATCTGCTGTCCTCAAAACTGCTATCATTTCTCTGTGAAGAATTGTCCCAGACAAGTATTTTGGCCACTTTCCATGGCCTACTGCCAGGCTTCTGGCTATTTCCTGGAACATAAGGTGTGATGTATTGTTTCCAGTCTCATCATTGTTTAATGTTCATACACCAAATTCTGAGATTTCTAGGAGCTTATTCCTCCATGCCAACTTTGTGCCAGTTCTGGGTCCAATCTTTATAAGATCTCATGGGAAACCATTCAACCAAATCCAAGGATATATGCATTTGGGTCTCTGGCTGGGAACCATAGATAACCCATAGTTTACTTGGGCTTCAAGTATTTGGCCTTGAAAGTCTACATTTTAGGAGAATGTCTGTTTGTTAATAGAGAGGTTCATATTCCTCTGAATATACTCCAAAATGGCTCTTTAGTATGAGTAAAGAACAGGCATAGATGTTCAGAAAAAGTGACTGTATTCTCTAGATAGCAATATGTTTCATGTGCTCTTCCTGAGACAGGGTAAATAGTAAATATTTTTAGATGAATTCATTGTGATGATGGTGATATTACACTATTTTATCTTTTTGGATGTCTTTCTCAAAAAGATTTTTTCACATACCCAATTTTAATTATAAAAATATACAGTATTGTTAAAAGTTAAATCACTGCATGTCTTTTCTTTTCATTTAGCAATACTGAAATCATATCTTCTAGGAATCACTACCTACTAGAAATGCAAAGGTGATTAAAATAAAAATTTTGATGTCTTGTTGCCTTGCTCACTCACCTTTAGCTTCAGATTGTAGCAAGTGAAATGAATCTATAAATCCATAATTATAAAACAAACTTACAAATGCTATCAGAGAGATGGTAAAAGTAACTAATAAGACCAATATTATAGAAGTCTGAATTCTTTTTAGAATGACAAAAACCTGAAAGAATTAGCAGAAGTGTAAGCAAGATGGTAGAGTAGGAAGACCTGAACTCACCTCTTCCCATGGGCACAACAAAATTACAACTATTTACAGAGAAATTGTTTAGGAGATTGCCTCAAAGATTAGCAGAATAGATCTCTTGTAACTAAAAATATACAGAAAGAACCTCAATGAGATGGGTACATGGGACAGAGATGTGGTACATTAAAAACTCACACCTCAGGTAAGTGACCCATGATAAAGGGATAATAACTTTAGCAGTTTCTCTCCAAGAGGCAAGATGTCAAAGTCCCACATCAGGATCCCCAGCCCAGGGGTCCTGCAACAGGAAAACAAGCCACCAGTACATCAGGGTTTGCACTGAAGAGAGCCAATAGGCCATATGAAATAGAGACTCCACTATTAAAGGACACACACAAAATTACTTGCTTAAAATACAGAGCAGAAGAATTAATGTGAAAGGAATCTATATCAAACCCACATGCTGATCTTCAAGAACCTTCCAAAGTTGCAGGAGGCAACTAAGACCTTGGGAGCATAGATACTGGAAGCATCAATTTGTGGGAGCTGATTCTACCAAGAGAACAAATTGTGCTCACAAGTGCCATTGTGGTATCCTCCTTCTAGGTTATTAGTGCCCAAAACCTAGAACTAGCTGCCAGCTGATTTATACCAAATGGGACCACTTTAGCCAAGCACCTAAGCCATGTGCAGACACAGCCTTGCCCACCAACAGACTGAGAACAGAGATAGGCTGTACTGACTAGCAGGCAACACGGGACCCAGCCCTGCCAACCAGTAGGCAGGCATCAGGATTTGGACTTACCAGACCTTGCACCAGCAACACTAGGACTCAGCCTTGCTTAACAATAGCTAGCTGCCTCTGTACCAGGCCTATCAAAAAGTAAGATGAGAGACTAGGCTCACCTACCAGAAAACCCACTTTAGTAAACCCTGCCATAAAAAAGGGCCCACACAGCCCATATAGGAAGAAACCCTAGAACAGATAGCTCTGATCAAAAGAGGGAAGCATGCTGTTGGTATACATAGGACATATCCTACATAAGACTACTTGTCCAAGATCAGAAGATGTGTCTGATAAAGTTAATGCATAAAAATAAGAACAGAGAGAGCTCCCGTTGTGGCTCAATGGTTAACGAATCGGACTAGGAAACATGAGGTTGCAGGTTCAATCCCTGGCCTTGCTCAGTGGGTTAAGGGTCCAGAACTGCCATGAGCTGTGGTGTAGGTTGCAGACGTGGCTTGGATCCCATGCTGCTGTGGCTGTGGTGAAGGCTGGCAGCTACAGCTCTTGTTAGACTCCTAGCCTGGGAACCTCCACATGCCACGAGTGTGGCCCTAGATAAGGCAAAAAAAAAATAAAAATAAATAAAAACAGAGATTTGGTAAATAAGATGGAAAAGGACAATTTTCAAAAGGAAATAAGAGGATAAAACTTCAAAAGAAGAGTTTTAAGCAAATAAGGTAAATAATTCGCCCCCAAAAAGATCTCAATGTAATGATCACAAAATTGCTTGAAGAACCCAGAAGAATGGATGTTTTCTTCTAAGAATTCTATAGTATCTGATCTTATCTTTAGGTCTTTAAATCATTTTTAATTTTTTTTTTTTTTGCTTATGGTGTTAAAGAGTGTTCTAATTTAATTATTCTGCATGGAGATGTCCAGCTTTCCCAGCACCACTTATTGAAGGGACTGTCTTTTCTCCATGGTATATTCCTGCCTCCTTTGTCATAGATTAGTTGACTGTAGGTTTGTGGGTTTATTTCTGGGTTTTCTATCCTGTTCCATTGATCTATATATCTGTTTTTGTGTCATTACAGTACTGTTTTCAGGACTGTAGCTTTGTAGTATAGTATGAATTCAGGGAGCCTGATTCCTCCACCTCCACTTTTCTTTTTCAGTATTGTTTTGGCTATTTGGGATCGTCTGTGTTTCCATACAAAGTTATAAAAATAATTGTTCTAGTTCTGTGAAAAATGCCATTCACAATTTGATAGGGATTTTGTTGAATCTGTAGATTGCCTTGGGTCATTTATTCATTTGAAAATATTATTTCTTCCAATCCAAGAGCACTGTATTTATTTCTACCTTTTTGTGTCATCTTTGATTTCTTTCATTAGCATCTTGTAGTTTTCCAAGTACAGGTCTTTTTTCTCTTTGAGTAGTTTTATGTCTAGGTATTTGTATTTATTTTTTTCTTTTTGTTTTGCTTATTTACGTGTAAAGTTAGGCCAAACACTTTCTGACATAAACTGCGGTAATATCTTCTTAGATCCACCTCCTAGAATAATGACAACAAAAAAAAAGTAAACAAATGTGACCTCATTCTTCTTAAAAGTTTTTACACAGCAAAATAGCCTATAAACAAGATGAAAAAACAACATGCAAAATGGGATAAAATATTTGCAAACGAAGTGAATGAGAAGGGATTAATCTCCAAGATATATGAACATCTCCTGCAACTTAATGTCAAAAACAACAAACAGCCCAATCAAGAATGGGCAGAAGATTTAAACAGACATTTCTCCAAAGAAGATAAACAGATGTCTAAAAAAACACGAGAAGATATTTAACATCACTAACTTTTAGAGAAATGAAAATCAAAATTACTGTGAGGTATCACTATACACAAGCCAGAATAGCCATCATCAAAAAGTCTACAAACAATAAATGCTGAAAAGGTGCAGAGAAAATGGAACCCACATACACTGTTGGTGGGGATGTAAATAGGTATAACTACTATGTGAAATAGCATGAGGGTCCCTCAAAAAAATGAAAAATTGAATGATTATATTATCCAGAAATTCCATTTCTGGGCATTTATCCAGAGAAAACCATAATTCAAAAAGACACATGCACCTCAATGTTCATTGCACCACTATTAACAACAAGGAAGACATGGAAACCAAAAATGTCCATTGATGGAGGAATGGATAAAGACAATGTGGTACGTATATACAATGGACTATTACAGGTGAATTCTATCAAACATTTAGAGAAAAGCTAACACCCATTCTTCTGAAACTATCCCAAAAAATTGCAGTGGAGAGAACACTCCCAAATTCATTCTATGTGGCCACCATCACCCTGACAACAAAACCAGACAAAGATACCACAAAAAAGAGAAAATTGCAAGCCAATATCACTGATAAACAAAGAGAGAAATATCCTCAACAAAATACTAGCAAACCAAATCCAACAATACATTAAAAGTATTGTACACCTTGATCAAGTGGAATTTATCTAAGTAATGCAAGGATTTTTCAATATTCACAAATCAATCAGTGTGATACATCATATTAACAAACTGAAAAATAAAAACCATAAGGTCTTCTCAATAGATGCATAAAAAGCCTTTGACAAAATCCAAAACCCATCTCAGATAACCCTCCAGAATGTGGGCATAGAGGAAACTTACCTTGATATAATAAAGGCCATATATATGACAAACCTGCAGCTGGCATCCTTCTCAATGGTGAAAAGCTGAAAGCATTTCCACTAAGATCAGGATCAAGACCAGGTTCTTCATTTTTCCAGTACTATTCAACATAATTTTGGAAGTCCTAGCCACAGCAATCAGAGAAAACAAAGCAATAAAAGGAATCCAAATTGGAAAGGAAGAAGTAAAACTATCACTGTTTGTGGATGACATGACACTATACCTGGAAAATCCTAAATATGCTACCATAAAACTGTTAGAGCTCATCAATAAATTGCACAAAGTTGCAGGATTCAAAATTAATGAACCAAAATTGACTGCATTTCTATACGCTAGAAATGAAAAATCAGAAAAATAAACTAGGGAAACAATCCCATTTACCATCACATCAAAATGAACAAAATACCTAGGAATAAACCTATCTAAAGAGACAAAAGACCTATTCTCTGAAAACTATAATACACTGATGAAAGAAATCAGAGATGATACAAAGAGATGGAAAGATATACCATCCTTTTGGATTTGAAGAATCAATATTGTCAAAATGACTGTACCAACCAAGGCAATCTATATATTCAGTGCAATCCCTATCAAAATACCAAGGACATTTTTCACAGAACTAGAAAAAAATATTTTAAATTTTGTTTGGAAGCACAAAAGACCTAGAATAGCCAAAGGCATCCTGAAAAAGAAAAACAGAGCTGTAGAAATCAGGCTCCCTGACCTCAGATTATACTACAAAGCTATGTCATCAATACTGTTTGGTACTGGCACAAAAACAGAAAATATACTCCAGTGGAACAGTAGAGAAAGCCCAGAATTAACTCACACACATACAGTCAACTAGTCTATTAAAAATGAGACAAAAATATACAACAGAGAAAAAACAGCCCCTTCAATAAGTAGTGCTGGGATAACTGGACAGCTACATGTCAAAAAATGAAATTAAAACACTTCCTAACACCATACACAAAAATAAACTCAAAATGGATTAAAGCCATAAATGTAAGACTGGGTACTATAAAACTCTTAGAAGAAAACATGGGCCAAACACTCTCTGACATAAACAAAGCAATATCTTCTCTGATTCACCTCCTATCATAATGACAACAAAAAAAATAAACAAATGGGACTTACTTAAACTTAAATTTTTCTGCACATCAAAGGAAACCCTAAACAAAACAAAAAGACAACCCACAGAATGAGAGAAAATATTTGCAAAAGAGGACAAGGGATTAATCTCCCAAATGTATAAACATTTTCTGCATCTCAATACCAAAAAACAAACAAATGAACAATAAAAAACTGGGCAGAAGATCTAAACAGACAATTCTCCAAAGAAGTTATACAAATGGCCAAAAAAAAAATAGCACATGAAAAGATGTTCAGCATCACCAACTATTAGAGATACACAGATCCAAACTACTATGAGGTACTACCTTACACCAGCCAGAATAGCCATCAACAAAAAATCTACTAATAATAAATGATGGAGAGGGTGTGGAGAAAAGGGAGCCCTCTTATATTTTTTTTTCATTATAGCTGGTTTACAGTTTTCTCTCAATTTTTCAACTCTACAGTATGGTGGCCCAGTTACACATACATATATAAATTCATCACACTATTGGTGGGAATAAAAGTTGGCACAACCACTACAGAAAACAGTATGGAGATTCCTCAAAAAAGTAAAAACAGAATTATCATTTGATCCAGTAATTCCACTCCTGGGCATCTATCTGGAGAAAACCATGACTCAAAAAGATACATGTACCCCAATGTTCACTGCAGCACAATATACAATAGCAAAGATGTGGAAGCAACCTAAATATCCATCGACAGAGGAGTGGATAAAGAAGATGTGGTACATATACCCAATGGAATATTACTCAGCTATAAAAATGAATGAAATATTGGCATTTACAGCAACACGGATGGACCTAGAAATTACCACGTGAAGTGAAGTTGGACAGTGAGACACCAACATCAAATGCTATCACATGTGGAATCTAAAAAAAGGATACAATGAACTGCTTTGTAGAACAGATACTGATTCACAGACTTTGAAAAACTTAAGATTTCCAAAGAAGATGGGTTGGGGGTGGGGTGATGGAATGGACTTTTGGGATGGAAATGCTATAAAACTGGGTTGTGATAATCTTTGTACCATTATAAATATAAAAAAATACATTGAGTTAAATAAATAAAACAATAAAAAAGAATAAATGCAAAAGATAGATAGGAAATAAGTACATACATCATACATATTAAAATATATAATCACATACATGTGAAATGTCTAACTACACCAATTAAAAGATTTCAAATATATATATATATATTCAACTCTATGTCATCTACAAAGAAGCCATTTTAAAAACAATTTCTAGCACCAGTTACTGCAGTTGCAATTTCACATTTCTATCTGTGATTGGATATTTTTGTTTCCTCCTTTAGTTAGTAATCTTGATTAGGGTAGAAACTGGATTTTTTCTAATTTTTTTCTTACCAATAAATGAAATGTCTGATGAATAAAAAATGCTCAATAAATATAAAGTGCAGAAATTATTTTTAAAAGCTATATCAATCTGTTAGTCTACTATAGAAAGTTTCAGAGACTGGGCAGCTGAAACAACAGAATCTATTTTCTCCCAGTTCTGGAGGCTAGAAGTCCAAGACCAAGGTGTTGGCAAGATTTGTTTCTCCATAATTCTGTCTCCTGGGCTATCGTATGAATGCATTCTCCTCTATCTTTACCTGGCCTTTCCTTTATATGTGTTTCTGACCCAAACTGCCCCTCTTATGAGAACTCAAGTCATATTGGATTAGCACATAACAGTCTCACTTTAACCTCATTATCTCTACCCAGGACCTTATTTCCATCTACAATTGCATGCTGAGATACTAAGTGTTAAAACTTCAACATGTGAATTTTGAGGAAACACAGTTCAGCCTGTGACAAATGTGCTTTCAATATTGGAGTCTAAAAAAAGCTGGTCTACGAATCAGTGACTTTTTTAGGTACCTCCTAGAGTTAGATGGTTATGATTCTGTCCTCATTGTGTCATTTCTCATTCTGCGTTCCTGGTACCTCTTCTGCCAAAGAAATCTGTTTCCTTTCACCTAAGGGGCTGACATAGGATCTTACACTTCTAATGCTCTTTAATGTTTAAGTCATCTTTTATTTAATGAGTGGCTATATTTTACTTGTGTACTGTTCAGAGGATTTTCCCTTCATATCACTTAGTAATTTATAGATGTGATATTTTCCTCACTTTACTAAGGATCAGCATAAATGTTATTTTTTAATTTAATTGCTTATGTACTCTAAGCTTTTATATTTCCTAAAGAGTCTTTCCAGAAATCCTATAGTCTGTTATCAAAGGAAACTTACTGTAACTGTAAACTGTACTCACAAACACTGAATGTCTATGGTAACAGTCCCTTTGTGTCACTTTTGGCTTAAGCTGTAAATCTCAGGATAAATGACAGACCAGCACTCACAGCCTCTTAGGATCAATCCAAGTGGTACAGACAAGATGGAGAGGAGATTTTAGATATCTGATTGCTCAGACCAGGTCTTCTAGGGTTTGCTATCTCTGTGTCTCAGTAATGGCTCCTGAGACTTCTACGCTTGAAGATATTTCCCTTTCTCACTCTCTCAGGGGGTGACTTATGAATCCACCAGGTGTGGATAACACCCTTCAAAGACAGGATGATGGAAGGAGTTCAGTGAAATCCAATTCACTGATAGGCAGTTTGCTGCCATTGAGAATTTCCTTAATGTGGACACTAAAATCTGTGAAATCCTATCTGCCTTACAGATTGGATTTCACTTTAGTCTTTTCCATCAGTATAACTAAGGAAATGGAGAGTAAGGATGATGTTTTATTAGAACTTTTATTTCAGAGGAACATATTAAATTATTAATATTTGATTATTTACCTCCTTACAAATGGAGTCATTAATATTTTCTACTCTACAGAAATGAGAAACTTAGATACCAGAAAACTTCTTCTCACCATTCCTTACATTTCCAGACAAAGGACTCAATTAGAACTTTATGTGTCTGTGTTTAAGTAGAGGGTACAAATGTGCATGGGCATCTGTGTGTAATTATGTGCGTATGTATTGAAGGATACTGAGTGATAATATTTCCCTTTTTTGGCTAGGAACAATTGATGTCAGTATATGAGGTAAGAATTTTTGTGCCATTTTTCAAAAGAACATATTTCAAATGATTGCAATGAAATTTCTGACTTTCCCTACCAATCCTCTGGAAAACTCTCGCTCAAGAATATTCTGCATCTTAATGACTAATTTTTCCTTTTTAAGGTGTGTTATTTTTAAGGGTGTCAATTTAGAGAAAGAATATTCCTTCAAAGCATTGTGATAAAATGGAAAGAAAGGCTTTTTTTCTTTTTCCATTATAGCTGGTTTACAGATTTCTGTCAATTTTCCAGCTGCACCGCGTGGTGACCCTGTTACACATACATATAAGGAATCATCACCTGTGGTTAGACAGAGTTCCCAGTGCTATACAGCTGGATCTCCTTGCTTTTCCATCCCAGAGGCAATAGTCTACAACTATAAACCCCAGATTCCCATACCATTGCAACCCATACTGCACTCCCTTGGCAACCACAAGTTTGTTCTCCAAGTTTGTGGTTTTCTTTTCTGTAGAAAAGTTCATTTGTACAGTATATTAGATTCCAGATATAAGTGATACCTTATGGTATCTGTCTTTCTCCTTCTGACGTGCTTCACTCAGTATGGGGGTCTCTAATTCCATCTATCTTGCTGCAAATGACTTTATTCTTTTTTTGGCTGAGTAATATTCCATCATGTGTATATACCACATCTTCCTAATCCAATCATCTGGACATTTGGGTTGTTTCCATGTCTTGGCTATTGTGAATGCTGCTGGAATGAACATGCGTATGCAAGTGTCTTTTTAAAGGAAAGTTTTGTCCAAATATATGCCCAAGAGTGGGACTGCTGGGTTATATGGTAGTTCTTTCTATGTATAGTTTTCTAAGGTACCTCCATACTGTTTTCCATAGTGGTGATACCAGCTTACACTCCCACCAAAAGTGCAGGAGGATTCCCTTTTCTCCACATCCCCTCCAGCATTTACTGTTTGTGTACTTGTTAATGATGGCCATTCTGACTGGTGCGAGGTGGTATCTCATGGTAGTTCTTATTTGCATTTCTCTAATCATCAGTGATGCTGAGCATTTTTTCATGTGCTTATTGGCCATCTGCATATCTTCTTTGGAGAAATGTCTATTCAGGTCCATTGCCCATTTTTCAATGGGGTTGTTGGCTTTTTTGCTTTTGGGCTGTATAAATTGTTTGTATATTTTAGAGATTAAGCCCTTGTCAGTTGCAACATTTGACACTATTTTCTCCCATTCTGTAAGTTGTCTTTTAGTTTTCTTTTTGGCTTCCTTTGCTATGCAAAATCTTGTCAGCTTGATTAGGTCCCATGGGTTTATCTTTGCTTTTATTTCTGTTGCTTTGCGATACTGACCTGAAAAAAACATTTATAAGGTTGATGTCAGAGAATGTTTTGCCAATGTTTTCTTCCAGGAGTTTAATGGTGTCTTGTCTTATATTTAAGTCTTAAAGCCATTTAGAGTGTATTTTTGTGCATGGTGTGAGAGTGTGTTCTAGTTTCATTGATTTGCAGGCAGCTGTCCAGTTTTCCCAGCAATGCTTACTGAAAGGACTGTCTTTTTCACATTTTATGTTCTCACTTCCTTTCTCAAAGATTACTTGACTGTAGGCATCAGAGATTATTTCTACGTTCTCTATTCCATTCCATTAGTCCATATATCTGTTTTGGTACCAATACCACACTGTCTTGATTACTGTGACCATGTGATATTGCCTGAAGTCTGGGAGAGTTATGCCTCCTGTTTGTTTTTTGTTCCTCAGGATTGCTTTGGAAATTCTGGGTCTTTTGTTGTTCCATAGAAACTTTTCAGTTGTTTGTTCTAGTTCTGTGTAGAATATCATGGGTAATTTGATAGGGATTGCATTGAATTTGTAGGTTGCTTTGGGTAGTATGGCCATTTTTACAATATTTATTTTTCTGACCCATAAGCATGGCATATCATTCCATTTCCTTATATCTTCTTTGATCTCGATTAAAGTTTGGTAGTTTTCTGCATATAAGTCTTTCACCTCCTTGATTAGGCTTATTCTCAGGTATTTGATTTTTTGGGGTGCTATTTTAAAAGATAAAATATTTTGGTATTCTTTTTCTACTATTTCTTTGTTAGTATACAGAAATGAGATTGATTTCTGAAGGTTAAACTTACATCCTGCTACTTTGTTGAATTTGTTGATCAGTTCAAGTAATCTTGGGGTTGAGTTTTTGGCATTTTCTATATGTGGTATCATGTCATCTGCATACAGTGATAGTATGCAGTCACTTCCTATTTGGATGCGTTTTATTTTCGTTTGTCTGATTACTGTAACTAGGACTTCCAATATTATGTTGAATAACAGTGGAGAGAGTGGGCATCCTTGTCTTGTGCCAGATTTTAGTGGGAAGACTTTCAGATTTTCTCTACTGAGTATTATATTTGCTGTGAGTTTGTCATAAATGACCTTCCTTATGTTAAGAAACATTCTCTGTATTCCCACTTTGGTAAGAATTTTGATCATGAATGGATGTTGGACTTTGTCAAATGCTTTTTCTGTATCTATTGAGATGATCATGTGGTTTTTGACTTTTCTTCTGTTAATGTGGTGTATTATGTTGATAGATTTGTGTATGCTGAACCGTCCTTGTGCAACTGTGTTGACTCCCACCTGGTCATGGTGTATGAGCTTTTTGATATGTTGTTGGATTCTGTTGGGTGAAATTTTGTTGAGAATTTTTGTATCTATAGTCCTCAAAGATATTGGCCTATCATTCTCTTTTTTCATGGTGTCTTTGTCTAGTTTTGGAATTAAGGTGATGCTGACAGTATAGAATCTCTTTGGGAATGTTCCTTCTTCTTCAAACATTTTGAAAAAGCATAAGGAGGATGGGTCTGAGTTCCTCTTTGTATATTTGGTAGAATTCGCCTGTGAAGCCATCTGGTCCTGGACTTTTATTTGTAGGGAGTGTTTTGATGACATACTCAATTTCATTTCTAGTGATCAGTCTGTTCAGTTGATCTATTTTTTCTTAACTCAGTTTTGGCAGAGTGTGAGTCTCTAAAAAGCTGTCAATTTCTTCTAGGTTGTCAAATTTGTGGGTGTACAACTGTTCATAGTATTTTCTCATGGTTTTTTGTATTTCTGTAATATCTGTTGTGAGTTTGACTTTTTCATTTCTTATTTTCTTTATTTGGGTTTCTTCTCTCCTCTTCTTGGTGAGTCTAGCCAGAAGTTTGTCAATTTTGTTTTCCTTTTCAAAGAACCAGCTCTTGCTTTTATTGCTTCTTTCTATTGTTTTTTGAATCTCTATTTTATTGATTTCCTCTCTGATCTTAAAGATTTCCTTCCTTCTGCTGACTTTAGGGGTTTTATTGCTGTTGTTGTTCTTCTTTTTCTAATTTATTAGGTGATGGGTTAGGTTGTCAATTGGATATTTTCCTTCTTTTTTGAGGAAGGCTTGAAATGCTATGAACTTCTGAGCACTGCTTTTGTGGCATCCCATAGATTTGAGTGGTTGTGTCTTCATTCTCATTTGTCTCAAGGTAGTTTTTTAATTTCCTTCTTGATTTTCTCATTGACCCATTCATTTTTTAGTAGCATGCTGTTTAGTCTCCATGTAGTGTGTTTTTTCTCATTTCCTTTCCTTTGGATTTCTAATTTCATGCCTTTGTGGTCAGAGAAGATACTTGAGATAATTTCTATATTCTTAAAATTGTTGAGGTTAGCTTTGTGCCCCAGTATGTGATCTATCCTTGAGAAGGTGCCATGTGCACTTGAGAAGAATGTATATTCTGATTTTTTGGATGTAATGTCCTGAAAATGTCAGTTAGGTCTAACTTTTCTATTGTGTCATTTAGGATCTCTTTTGCCTTACTGATTTTCTGCCTAGAGGATCTGTCCATTGATGTGAGTGGAGTGTTAAAATCTCCTACTATTAAAGTATTTCCATCTATTTCTCCTTTTATGTCTGATAGTACTTGTTGTAGGTACTTGGGTGCTCCTATATTAGGGGCATATATATTGATGATTTTAATATCCTTTTCTTGAATAGATCCTTTAACCATTAAATAGTGTCCTTCTTTGTCTTTCTTTATGGATCTCATCTTAAAGTCTACTTCATTTGTTATGAATATTGCCACTCCTGCTTTCCTTTCTTGTCCATTGGAATGAAATGTCTTTTCCCATCCCCTTACTTTCAATCTATCTGTGCCTTTTGCCCTTTTGTGAGTCTCTTTTAGGCATAAGATTACAGGCTTTTGCTTTTTATCCATTCTGCCACTCTGTGTCTTTTGATTGGAGCATTCAGACCATTGACATTTTAGGTGATTATTGATAGATATGTATTTTTTGCCATTTTAAATCTTGTTTTCCAGTTGATTCTATGTTTCTTTTTTCTTCTTTTGGTTGGATGGTTTCCAATTATTTTATACTTCAGTACTTTTCTTTTCAGTATTTGTGGATGTGATGTTCCATTTGGATTTGTGGTTGCCCTGTTTTTTAAGTGTGTTAACACCTTCTTATATCTGCTTGCTGTGGCTTGATAACCATATAGGCTTATACACATCATTTAAACATTTTTTATGTTAATAAAAAAAGAAATAGTCTACGTTTTCTTAATTTCCCTCCCCAAAATGTATGATTTTGTTCTCTATTTAAATTTTATTTAATTTCATTTATTTATTTATATATTTATTTTAGTATCTTCATCTTTAGATCTGTATGTTGGCTTATTCGAATGATTGTTTTCCATTTGTGGTTTCCTCCATTCTAATTCTTAGTTTTTACTTTTCTTTTTTATAGGAACCCTTTCAGCATTTCTTTTAGAAAGGAATTACTATTGCTGTACTCTTTTAGCTTTTGTGTGTTGGAGAAACTCTTTATTTCCCCTTCTATTTTAAATGATATTCTTGCTGGTTAGACTATTCTAGGTTGCAGATCTTTTCCTTTCAGCACTTTAAATATATCCTACCATTCCCTTCTGGCCTGTAGCATTTCTGTAAAGAAATCACCTGACAGCCTTTTGGGGATCCATTGTAATTAATGATTTGCTTTTCTTTTGCTGCCTGTAGGATCCTCTCTTTGTCTTTAATTCTTGCCTTTTTAATATAATATGCCTTGGTGTGGGTCTGTTTGGTTTCATTTTCTTTGGGGCCCCTGTTCTTCCTGTATCTTGATGTCAGATTCCTTCAAATTTGGAAAGTTTTCAGACATAATTTCTTAAAATATAATTTCAATCCCTTTTTCTTTTTCTTCTCCTTCTGGAATTCCTATTATGCATAAATTGGGCTGCTTTATATTATCCCATAGATCTCTTATATTGCTTTCATGTTTTTTTATTTGATTTTCTGTCTTTTGTCATGATTGCATGATTTCCATTATTCTGTCTTCCACATCACTAATTCCTTCCTCTGCATTATTTGAACTGCTCTTTATTGCCTTTAGCTCAGTTAGCATCTCTGCACATAAGTTTTCTAGCTTTTCTTTGCTCCTTCTTATATTTTCTAGTTCCTTTCTAAGGGAATCTGCATTGCTGTTTGCATCTACTCTTAATTCCTGGATATTCAGCCTTAATTCTTCAAGTGTTCATTACCTCCCTTCTGAACTCCATTTTTGTCAGACTGCAGAGTTATGTTTCATTGCTGGCTTGTTTAGATGATTTGTCCTGTTCTTATAACTGGGAATGGTTTCTGAGCTTCTTCATCTTGCTTGTGGTTTTCTTTTTATGTGAATTTGGGGAAGCCACACTGTAGTCTTGTAAGGCTGCTTCTAGGCAAGAATACCCCTTTGTATTTTTTGGTGGGGTTACTATTTATTTTTGGTGTGGGAGTTTGAATATTTGGTGTCTCTTTCTTAGGAGTGAGCAGCCTGTTATCTCAATGGTGCTCTGATTGTTTTCAGGAAGAATGAAGAAATGGCTAGGGTCAACAGTTGGTTCATGGTCTCTGGGCCCTAACTGCAATAAGGACCTGCAAGAAGGTGGCTCTAACTACTCCTATTTGCTGGTCCCTGGGAAGTAGTAATGAGCTCTAGGCAGATCTACCATGTGTCCAGATCACTTGACAGTAGCAGCAGCAGGAAGTCTGATTCCCCAGGGGAGTGACAGCCAGAAAAGCTAGTGTTTGATTGCAAAGTACTCCTTTGAGGTGATTGAAACCACAGGTGGTACCTGTTCAGGGACTTCTAGTGGAAGTGGGCCATGATCATCTCTAGAGCCAGTGATAACTGTGGTGGTTTGCCCCCTCCACCTGTAGTCCATGCATGAAGCAACCTGACTCTCTCTCTCACTTTGCCCACATCAGAGGTGCTGTACAGGTTTTTCTTAGTTGCAGGGTCCTGGGGAATGATACAGATCAGGCATATGGGTACTACCCAGAGCACTCAGCAGTGAGAGCAGTGGGGTCTGTGTGTTCCCAGGAGTGAACAGTCTCTTTTGCTTGGCAGGCCCCTTGTGGCACTTAGCTACTGAAGCCCTTGGCCCACACTTTCAGGCTGCTGGGGGCCCACTCCTGATCCATCCTGCTGCCACCACCACTGGCTCCATAGGCTCTGCAGTGCTGGCTCTGCCCCACCCCCACTGCTGCCTCTGCTGGCTCCACCCCACCACCACCGCAGTCTTCATGGCACTAGCTCCCGCCCACCCTCCACGCTAGTTCAAGGTGCTTCCTATGGCAATCATCCCCTTCTCCTCTCCTCCTCCACAATAATGGAGGCTTACCTCCCTGTGGGACCAGATTTCCCTGGTTCCCTCTGTCCTGGTGTTACATTCCACAGCCCATAGAGTATTGCTCTCCCATGCCTGGTGCACTGCTCCCTAGCCCCCTAGGCTGTCTCTGTAGCACCGACCCCAGCCCTCTCCCAGGGACTAAGCTCCAGAGCCTAAGTCAAAGCTCCCAGCCCCCACCCAGCACCTCAAGCTGTGGTGTCTGTGTCAGTCTCTAAATCTGCTTTGCCATTCTCAGTCCAGCTGCTGCATTTTTCTCAGGGTTTGAGGTCTCTCTAGCTCCATTAATCATCAGTTAGGGGGTTTCCAGGTTGTGGGGTCCTTTTCTTCTTCACAGCTCCCTCCCTAGAGCACTGGTGCCGTCATGATTCCTTCCCTCTCTCTCTCTCTCTCTCTCTTTTTTCCCTCTTGTTCTACCCAGTTATGTCAAGAGTTTCTTGCAGTTTTTGGAGGTTTAAATTCAGCATTCAGATAATGTTTTGTCCAAGATGTTTTATATTTAGATGTGTTTTTTTTTATGTGTTTGTGGGAGAGGGTGAGTGCAATCTCTTACTCCTCCACCATCTTGTCACCCTGGAAAGAAGTGCTTTGATACAATTTTGGTCAAAGCTCTTGGCTCCCAACATTGACTGTCTAAAGTTCTTTCCATTTATACTATAAATCTCATATACAGCAAAGTAAAACTAAGAGCCAGACAATTTAGAATAAGAAAGTTTTCCTGCAGTACCCTAGACATTATGAAGGATTAACAGAAGTCCTTTTCTTATGATATACTCTAAATGAAAGAGATGGAGTATGATTCAGTTATAAACAAAAATAATAGAGTGAGCAAAACAATAAGAAAGCTGTACATGTTCAGAAGGTCATCAGGCCAAAGAATTTTAAGGGCTAATAACTTCATTCCTACATATTCTATCAGTGAGATAAGCTTTGTCCTTTTAGGCTCAGCCGTGTTTTGAAGGTATTTGCAGTCATTAAATTTTTTTTATATACTGCATGTCTTGTTTTTTACTCCTTTATTTCATCCAACACACCGAAAAGGATACATTGCCCAATAAAAACAAATCTCTTGAAACACAATGGGTACATTTTATTTGCATTCCTATTAAAAAATTCAATCCATTCATGTATATTCAATCCCAGTATTAAATAAATGGTATTAAATGATATTAAAGAGCTCCTCTCTTTTTATGAGAAAAACTGTTAGAAAAATGACTAAATTTCAAAATCATCAAGTAAATTTTCAATGCCTAAAAACATATTTTAGAAATAAGCCATGGTTGATAATTAAGGCATAGAAATATTTAACTAATATTTACAAATGGAGGTAGCTATGTCTTAGTCCAAGGAAAGAGGTCTTATGTTTGGGACAACGCCTATTCTGACTTAAAGAGAAACTTGCAGTGTTCTTGTCAGAGCCTTCTTACATTCTGGGTGGGGAGGGGATAAACTCTAAGGAAAATAAGGATTCTAAATTGGATCATTCCTCAAAAGTGAAGAGCAATCCTCCCACTTTCCCTTGAGATAGTTCTTACCCAGTTTAGGGATTTTACAATTGCTGTTCTGGATGGCATATTTGCTCTGCTTCCATGTATGCCAAATCCCTCTCCTGGGTTTCTGCAATAGTAGTTAATTTACCTGACAGCATTTTGATTAGACAAGAAAGTCTTCTGATTCTATCTAGGGATGAGAAAGTGGCATGAACAAAGGCTCTGCTTATGTCTATTTTTCTAAATGAATTCCTAATTTGTGCAAAGGTCTCTGATAGCATTATTTCTGCTAAGGAGCTCTCTGCTGTGGCTGTATATTCTTCCATATTAAAAGCATACAAAGCTTTCTGCAGTCCATTTGCCACTGTCTTCTAAGTTCTTTGAAACATAGTACTAAAGTTCCAGAAAAGAAAATTTTGACTTTATATAGTTAAATGAGCAACGGTGACAGAAGAAAAGAAAAATATTAAAAATAAGTTCTGACTTAAGATGGCTCTCTGTAAGAGAGAAAATCAGAGTTTCGTTTTTTTTCCTCAAGTAGTTATTATAACCCTGGACATGGAAGACAAAAAGCTGCCAGAAAGGATAATGGCTTCCAACACTTAAAGGTATTAGTTACAAATTGGATTAGCTCTCCTTGTCAATTTTGGAATGAAAAATACCTTCGTAATGGCATAGCTTTCCATAGTAAAGACCCATATTAATACATATCAGGGTTTGGTCACAAACAAATCTTTGAAAGTGAATAATGACAACAGTCATATTCCCCAAACTAAATATAAAGATTCAAACTCTGACAAATACTGTTTCTTATTTTCAAATTTATCTACAAATAAATATATGGTATTAATGCCCTCATTACATTCAGTTCTCCTTGTGTCTTTCCACATTGACTCTGGGCTTGGACATATGACTTGCTTTGGCCAAAAGGATGAAAGCAGATTTGACACTAGGAAAGACTTGACAAGCACATTTTAATTAGGTTTTCTTTCTTTCTATTGGAACTCTATACCAATGAAGGAGCCTGTGATAATCTGCTAAGGGATAGAGGCTGAATGGTGGGAATAGAGATGCTGGCCAGCAGTCAGCCAGCCAGCTG
Organism: Catagonus wagneri; assembly: GCA_004024745.2. NCBI lineage: Eukaryota > Metazoa > Chordata > Mammalia > Artiodactyla > Tayassuidae > Catagonus > Catagonus wagneri. The sequence continues at coordinate 2,014,369 of PVHT021183607.1, forward strand.
CTATCAACAGATTTATGAGTAAACTCCAGAGAAGATTACCCAAACCTAATCCTGAACAGCAGAATGACCTAGTTATTCCCAGTTTGCATTGCTGACCTGCAAACTCATGAGAAAAATAAGTTGTTATTCTAAATTTGGATATGACTTGTTATAAAAACTAGCTGATATATTACCATTTAAGAACATTCCTAGGAGTTCCCGTTGTGGCTTAGTGGGTTAAGGACTCAATGCTGTCTCTGTGAGGATGTTGGTTCCATCCCCAGCCCTGAGAAAGGTGCTCTTAGGGACTTGAGCAGACAGCAGGTTGTGTGGTCAGGAGCAGTGACCTGGGCCAGCCGAGGGCAGTTATATCAAGCAGAGCTGGACTTAGAGCTTTTATATGAAGATAAGCTCATTCCTGAAAAGGAAGGAATGCTTAAATAAGCTCATTCCTGACATAGGGATTAAGATGGCAGAATAGAAGGACTGGAGCTCAAATTCTCTCCCAAAAAAAAAGCAAAACTACATCCAAATATCGAGCAACCTTCAACCAAATGGACTGTAAACTTCCAAAAAAGATACTCTGCCCCAGAAGACACAGAGCAGACCACATCAAGAGGTAGGAGGGGCAATTACACGATAGAAGCAACCCCATACCTCCCGGGTGGGAGGCCCCACAGACTAGGAAGTAACTGCATCACTGAGATTCAGCTACAGGACTGAGAGTTCTGAGCCTCACATCAAATCCCCATGCCTGGGGATTGGGCAAAGGGAGAAAGAGCCCGTGGAGCATCTGGCATTGAAGGCCAGCGGGGCTTTTATGCAGGAGCTCCACAGGACTGGGGGAAACAGAGACCCCACTCTTGAAAGGCACACACAGAATTTCACATGCACCGGGTCCCAGGGCAAAGCAGTCTGCAGAGGAATCTGGGTGGAACCTGACTGCAGTTCCTGGAGGACCTCCTGGGAAAACAGGGGTGACTGTGGCTTGTTGTGGGGGAAGGGCATTGGAGGTGAAGCTCTTGGGGACATTCAGCAGCCTGCATTTCTCTGGAGGTGGCCATTTCTGGGAAATTCTTGTCCCTCCCAACAGTGCTGAGAAGCCCCAGGCCAAACAACAATTCAGGTGGGATCTCAGCCACATCCATCAGTAAACAGGCCGCCTAAAGACCCCTCAGGCACACAGCCAGCCCCTAATATCATCCAGAGACAAAGCCCCATCCATCAGAGGGAGAGGAATCCACCCCTCCTACCAGTGAGCAGGTATCACTCCCTCCCATCAGGAAGCCTACAGCAAGCCCCCTCCATACCAACTTTAGCCACAGGGGAGGCAAACACCTGAACTAAGAGAGGCTACAACTCTATTGTCAGCACAAAGGTCACCACACCAAAAACCTACAAAAATGATAAAACAGAAAACTCTAACTCAGATAAGGGAGAAAGAGAAAAGCCCAGAAAAACAGCTCAGTGATGAGGAGATTATCAGCCTCCCAGAAAAAGACTTTATTTTTTTTTTTACCTTTTGTCATTTTTATGGCCGCACCCACAGCATGTGGAGGTTCCCAGGCTAGGGGTCTTATCGGAGCTGTAGCCGTTGGCCTATGCCGTAGCCACAGCAATGCAGGATCTGAGCCACGTCTGTGACCTACACCACAGCTCACGGCAACGCCAGATCGTTAACCCACTGAGCAAGGCCAGGGACCGAACCCGCAACCTCATGGTTCCTAGTCGGATTCGTTAACCACTGCACCACGATGGGAACTCCCCAGAAAGAGACTTTAGACTGTTGATGCTGAAGATGATACAAGCACTGGAAATAGACTGGAGGCAAAGATTGATCATTTACAGGAAACACTGAGCAGAGAAATACAAGCTGTAAAAATTAAACAAGAAGAGATGCAAAATACAATCACTGAAATAAAAAATTCCTTAGAAGTTGCCAACAGTAGTATACAGATGGCAGAAGAACGAATCAGCGAGGTGGAGGACAGATTAGTGGAAATCACTAATGTAGAAGAGAAAAGAGATAAAAGATTGAAAGGAAATGAATAGAGTCTCAGAGAACTCTGGGATAATGTTAAGTGCACCAACATCTGTATTATAGGGGTGCCAGAGGGAGAAGAGAGAGAGAAGGGGACAGAAAAAATATTCAAGGATATTATACTCGAAAACTTTCCTAATATGGGAAAGGAACCACTCACTCAAATCCAGGAAGCTCAACGAGTACCATATAAAATAAACCCAAGGAGGAACACCCTCAGACACGTATTAATCAAAATGATCAAAATTAAAGACAAAGAGAAAATATTGAAAGCAGCAAGGGAAAAGAAACAAAGGACATACAAGGGAACCCCAATAAGGTTATCAGCAGATTTTTCAGCTGAAACCCTGCAGGCCAGAAGGGAGTGGCATGATATACTAAATGTGATGAAAGGGAAAAACTTCCAAACAAGATTACTTTATCCAGCAAGGCTCTCATTCAGATTTGAAGGAGAAATCAAATCCTTTACAGATAAGTAAAAGCTAAGAGATTTCTGCAACACTAAACCAGCTTTACAGCAAATACTAAAGGAACTTCTCTAGGCAGAAAAGAAAAGGCCACAACCAGAATCAAAAACACCAGAAATGATAAGGCCCACCAATAAAGGCATATATAGAGTAAAGATACTAAATCATACATGCACAACTATGCTACCAAAAACAGTAATCAAGAGAAGAGAGCACAAATACAGGTCACTGGAGAAGCACATGCAATTAAGAAACCAACAACTTAATACAATCTCAGTTATATATAGACTCCTATATCAAAACTTCAGGGTAACCGCAAACCAAAAATCTACAATTGATACACAAGCAAATAAGAAAAATCAACTCAAATACAACATTAAAGATAGCCATCTTGTAAGAGGAGACAACAAGAGAATAAGGGAAGAAAAAAGAGCAACAAAAACCCCAAACAGTTAATACAATGGTAATAAGAATATATATATCAGTAATTACCTTAAATGTTAATGGACTGAATACCCCAACCAAAAGACATAGACTAGCCGAATGGATACAAAAACAAGACCCATATATATGCTGTCTTCAAGAAACCCACTTCATTTCTAGGGACACATACAAATTGAAAGTGAGACGATGGAAGAAAATATTCCATGCCAACGGGCATCAAAAAGAACCAAAGTAGCAATACTCCCATCAGACAAATAGACTTTAAAATGAAGAACATTTCAAGAGACAAGGAAGGGCACTACATAATGATCAAAGGATCAATCCAAGGAGAAGATATAAAAATTTTAAATATCTATGCACCCAACATGGGATCACCACAATATATAAGGCAACTGCTAACAACCTTAAAAGGAGAAATCAACAAGAACACCATCATAGTGGGGGACTTTAACACCCCACTTACAGCAATGGACAGGCCATCCAGGCAGAAAATCAATAAGGAAACACAGGCCCTGAATGAAGCATTAGATCAGATGGACTTAGATATTTATAGGATATTCCATCCAAAAGCAACAGAATACATATTCTTCTCATGTACACATGGAACATTCTCTAAGATTGATCACATCCTGGGCTACAAATCAAGCCTCAGTAACTTTAAGAAAATTGAAATCATTTCAAGCATCTTTTCTGACCACAATGCTATACGACTGGAAATCAACAACAGGAAATAAATGGCCAAAAATACAAAAACGTGGAGACTAAACAACACACTACTAAATAACCAATTGATCACAGAAGAAATCAAAGAGGAAATTAAAAAATACCTAGAAGCAAATGACAACAAAGACATGACACCCCAAAACCTCTGGGATGCAGCAAAAGCAGTTCTAAGAGGAAAGTTTATAGCAATACAAGCCTACCTAAGGAAACAAGAAAAAGCTCAAATAAACAACCTAACTTTACATCTAAAGCAGCTAGAGAGGGAAGAACTGACAAGGCCTAAAGTTAGTAGAAGAAAAGAAATCATAAAGATCAGAGCAGAAATCAACAAAACAGACATGAAGAAAACCATAGAAAAGATCAATGAAACTAAAAGCTGGTTCTTTGAAAAGATCAACAAAATTGATAAACCCTCAGTCAGACTCATCAAGAAAAAGAGAGAGGACAGAAATCAATAAAATTAGAAATGCAAAAGAAGTCACAACAGACATCAAGGAAATACAAAGGATCATAAGATACTACTACATGCAACTATATGGCAATAAAATGGAAAACCTAGAAGAAATGGCCAAATTCTTAGAAAAGTGCAATCTCTCAAGACTAAACCAAGATGAATTAGGAAATGTGAATAGACCATTCACAAGTTCTGAAATTGAAACTGTGATTAAAAAACTTCCAACAAACAAAAGTCCAGGACCAGGGGGTTTCACAGGTGAATTCTATCAAACATTTAGAGAAGAGCTAATGCCTATCCTGCTGAAACTCTTCCAAAAAATCGCAGAAGAGGGGACACTCCCAAACTCATTCTATGAGGCAAACATCACCCTGATACCAAAACCAGACAAAGGTACCACGAAAAAGAAAATTACAGGACAATTTCACTGATGAACATAGATGCAAAAATTCTCAACAAAAAACGAGCCAAACGAATCCAACAATACATTAAAAGGATTGGACATCATGATCAAGTGGGATTTATCCCAGGGATGCAAGAATTTGTCAATATCCACAAATCAATCAGTGTGATACACCACGTTAACAAACTGAAGAATAAAAACCATATGATCCTCTCCATAGATGCAGAAAAAGCCTTTGACAAAATCCAACATCCATTTCTGATATAAACCCTTCAGAAAGTGGGCATGGGGGAACCTACCTCAACATAATCAAGGACATCTCTGACAAACCCAGAGCTCACATCATTCTCAATGGTGAAAAGCTGAAAGAATTACCACTGAGATCAGGAATAAGACGGCGATGTCCAATCTCACCACTACTATTCTACATAGTTCTGGAAGTCCTAGCTACAGCAATCAGAGAAGAAAAAGAAATAAAAGGAATCCATTTGGGAAAGAAGAAGTAAAACTATCACTTTTTGCAGACAACATGATACTATACCTAGAGAATCCTAAAGACTCCACCAGAAAATGGTTAGAGATCATCAATGAATTTGGCAAAGTTGCACTATACAAAATTAATACACAGAAATCAACTGCATTTCTATATACCAACAATGAAAGATCAAAAACAGAAATTAGAGAAGCAATCCCGTTTACCATCGCATCAAAAAGAATCAAATACTTAGAAATAAACCTTCCTAAAGAGACAGAAGACCTGTACACTGAAAATTATAAGGCGCTGATGAAAGAAATCAAGGATGACTTAAACAGGTGAAAAGACATACCATGCTCTTGGATTGGAAGAGTCAATATTATCAAAATGACTATACTACCCAAGGCAATCTACACATTCAATGCAATCCCTATCAAATTACCAAGGACCTTTTTCAAAGAACTAATACAAAATAGATTAAAGTTTGTCTGGAAACACAAAAAACCCGGAATAGCCAAAGACATACTGAAAAAGAAAAAAGGAGCTGGAGGAATCAGGAACCCTGACTTCAGACTCTACTACAAAGCTACAGTCATCAAAACTGTAGGGTACTCACACAAAGTCAGAAATATAGATCAGTGGAACAGGATATAAAGCCCAGAATTAAATCCACACACCTAGAGTCAACTAATCTATGACAAAGGGGCAAGGATATACACTGGACAAAAGACAGCCTCTTCAATAAGTGGTGCTGGGAAAACTGGACAGCTACATGTAAAACAATGAAACTAGAACATTTCCTAGCACCATGCACAAAAATAAACTCAAAATGGATTAAAGATCTAGATATGAGACCAGATACTATAAAACTCTTAGAGGAAAACATAGGCCAAACACTCTCTGACATAAATGATAGCAACATCTTCTCAGATCCATGTGTCAGAGTAAGGACAATAAAAGGAGAAATAAACAAATGGGACTTAATGAAACTTCAAAGTTTCCGCACAGCTAAGGAAACCCTAAACAAAACGAAAAGACAACCCACAGAATGGGAGAAAATATTTGCAAATAATTCAACTGACAAGGGATTAATCTCCAAAATTTACAAACAGCTCCTACAGCTCAACAACAAAGAAACAAACCACTCCATCCAAAAATGGGCAGAGGATCTAGGCAGACAGTTCTCCAAAGAAGACATGCAGATGGCAAATAAATACATGAAAGGATGTTCAACATCGCTCCTCATTAGAGAAATGCAAATCAAAACCACCATGGGGTACCACCTTAAGACCAGCCAAAATGGCCATCATTAAAAAGTCTACAAACAATAAGTGCTGGAGAGGGTGTGGAGAAAAAGGAACCCTATTACACTGCTGGTAGGAATGCAAATTGGTGCAGCCACTGTGAAAACAGTATGGAGATTCCTCAGAAAACTCAAAATAGAATTACCATTTGATCCAGCAATCCCACTCCTGGGCATCTATCCAGCAGACACCAGGACTTGAAAAGACACATGTACTCCAGTGTTCATTGCAGCACTCTATGCAATAGCCAGGTCATGGAAACAACCTAAATGCCCATCCACAGAAGAGTGGATAGGGAAGATGTGGTACATACACACAGTGGAATGTTACTCAGCCATTAAAAGGAACGAATTATCAACATTTATAGCAACATGGTTGGACTTAGAAATTATCATGCGAAGTGAAACCAGTCAGACAATTAGACAGCAACAACCAATGCTACCGCTTACATGTGGAAACTAAAAAGACACAATGAACCTTTTTACAGAACAGACAATGACTCACAGACTTTGGAAAACCTTGGTTTTTCAAGTACGACAGTCTGGGGGGTGGGGGGATGCACTGGGGGTTGGGGATACAAAATCTGTAAAATTGACTTGTGATGATTTATGTACACCTATAATTGAAATAAAATCCATTAAGAAAAAAAATAAAAGAGTTGAAGCAAAACATTTAATTATACAGTCTTTTTGAATCCACCTCTGAAATGGTCTAAAATATGGCAACTTATATTTTCTTTCAAGTAATATTTTGATTTCTCTAAGACTAACGCAATAGCCCCTTAAATTTTTTCTCTCCTTCATAGCCCAGTCTATTCATTTCCATTTTTCTACATGTCACCAGACTGATCTTTTTGAAATGTAAATCAGGTGTCTATACCCTGCTCAACACACTCCTTTGAATCTCTATCACACTTAGTATCAAATAAACCCTTATAAACCCAAATAAGCTCCTTATAATCCTAGATGACCAGACACTAGGTCATCTATCTAAACTCAACTACTACATTTATCATCCTTTCTATAATTCAACCACAGTTGCTTTCCACAAACCCTGTTATTTAAATACATCGACTCCTTCCTGCTGAAGACCTTTGCAGTAGTTATTTCTTCTGTTACATAGTTCTCTTATAACTCGCACCTCAGATGAAATGTCACAACTTTCTGTGAGTCATTTCCTAATTACCAAACATAGAGTATCACTGTCACATTTACCTAATTTTTTATTTAATTAATTTAATTTAGTATTTAATTTAGTTTAATTTATTTTATTTAATCATATCTTGTTTATATTTTATTGTTTACATCTCCTCTAAATATTAAGCTCTTTAAAAAAAGGCTGTATCTGTTAGATTCAGTGCTATATTTTAGTGCTTAGATAATGCTTACTTTGGTGAATGAATGAGACAGGTAAACATATATAATAATTGAATCACAGACATAAATGAGAAGATCAATGAGTAAGTATTGTATGAGAACAGACATTGGCTAGCATGCAGTCTTAAAGGCCATTTTTAACAAGAAAGAACAGAATAATGAGACTGTGATGAGAGATAATTAGAAACTAAGAGAGTGGAGTATGAAAATAAATAGACGGAAATAACCATTCATGTGCAAGGCTCTTATGAGATAACATAGGAAAAAAGCTGACTCACGTTCACTCAATTTTCTAAATACAAGTATTTTTGCCCACTTTGGTGTATCAATAGGCTTTTGAAAAATTGAATACCCTAATTATTTCATATCAAAGGCAAGTAACTTTTGACTTTATCTTACTCTTCCTTTTCTCAGTTCTAGTCTGCCATGAATGAAAATGTCATGTAGTAGATACAGATTATGACGCTGTTTTATGATGATCTAATGAAAGTATTAGCTGAGATTTTAATTATTGTGAGGATTTATCTTTATAATATTTTATTTGGTCAAGAAGAAGAGCTAACTCTAAAGGAAAAGAATATCGAATGTGGCCCAGTATGTGCTTTTGTAAAGAAAGTAGTATTGGAACACAGTCATACACATTTATTTACATATTATCTTTTTAAAAAAACATTCCAATTATACTTGGTTTACCGTGTTCTGTCAATTTTCTAAAGTATGTCAAATTGACTCAGTCACAAGTTCATTCTTTTTCTCACATTATCCTCTGTCATGCTCCATCACAAGTGACTAGATATAGTTCCCAGTGCTATACAGCAGGGTTTTGTTGCTTATCCATTCCGAAGGTAATAGTTTGCACTTAACAACACCAGATTCCATATTCTCTTTTGAGGTACAAAGGACTAGAAATGTGACAGAGAATCTATGGCCAGTGAAGTTTAAAATATTTTCTATCTGGACTTAACAGAAAGTTTGTCACCCTCTGACCCCTGACTTCATTTATGAGAATACCCACATTTTCTCTGTGTGATTTTCCTCCCCCACTCCCTCAAATACATACACACACATACACACACACACACACAAACACACACACACACACACACACACACTCCTTTGGAATGAGGAAATATAAAGTAGTTCATGATCATTTTAATTTGTCTTAAAATTTAATTAGTTCTAGTTAAAAAAGTTTACTTACTACTGATGCAGTAATTACTTGATTCATATTAAAAAATTATTCTAGAAATGGCCAAAACTTATTGTTACTGTTGAGAAGTATTTATAGTACCACTGGGAAACATTTACTAATAGAATATGTCTTGAATAATCAGAGCAATTTTAAAAATAGTTCAATGATATTTTCTTCTAAAACCTGAGGGTACCGATTGTATTCTATATGGATTTATGTTTAACTGAACAGAATTCTAAGTTTGAATTACTTTCTTTATTACATTAAAAGGTAGGTGGTATTCTAGAGACACAAAATGGGAAGTCAGTCAAGAGCACACATGTATGATTTTAATAAAACTAATTTTAAATTATTTTCTAGAATGTTATTGGATTGTATAAGTGATAAAAATTTAGCACTTCCTAAATGTTGCCTTGTGTTTTAAAAAATAAAATTAATAATGGTGGAAAATTATTCTTTTGCTCAAATATTCACTTTTCTATTAGTTGTCTAGGTGGTTCTGGCCAACACATTAATTTGATTGACAAGTTTCCTATATGTTTATTGCTATGAAGACAAACACAGAAACCTTGACTACCTATCTAGGTAGAAGTTTTATTTATTTTTAATTTATCTATTTATTTTTTGGTGGGTCAAAACAAAGATGTGGGTTTATCTTTATTTACAAAAAACTGCAAAACCATTTTTCAAACTGCCAGTATGGTTCTGTGTTCCCATTAACAACATTAGTGAGTTCTAGTTGCTCCATGACTTCTCTAACACTTGGTAATGCTAGTCTTTATTATGTTTTTAGCTAAATGTAGACTTATGGAAAAGCTTCAGAATAGCACAGAGAGTCCTCTTATATCCTTCATCCTACTTCACTGAATGTTAACATCTTTTATGCCCATAGTACAATTATCAAAAACAGGACATTAACATGATACAGTATTATTAACCAAAGTAAATAATTTTTTCAAATTTCACAAAATTTTCTCCTAACATGCATTTGTTTTCATAACTTAGTCAGTATTCTACATTGTATTTAGTTGCATTGATCAACTTCAGCTGCATCAAATAAATTATGATAAATTCTCTTTTCACTTTTATTCAGTTCCAAATACTTTCTAATTTTTGTTGTTATGGCTTCTTAGAAATATCCATCATTTAAAAGTGGACATTTAATTTCCAAATCCATGGAGAATTTTAAAGATCTATTGATGGTAATGTGTCATTTATATATTAATTTCTGATTTAAATGTTTTCTTTTCTGTAATCACTCCCTGTTCTTATTCACTCTTTTAATGTTATTGAGGCTTTCAAATGATGAATTTAAAGATTTGTTTTGGATAATGTCACATTGACCATGAAACTATGTGGGCTGTTTCCAGATATTTTTGATATTGATTTCTTTTTTTTCATATATGTAAATATAATTTTATTTTTGGCAGCATGTCTTAAGTGTTTTTTTTTTCCATTATAGCTGGTTTACAGGTTTCCATCAATTTTCCAAATGCATAGGATGGTGACCCAGTTACACATACATATGTGGATTTGTCACAAGTGATTAGACATAATTCCTGGTGCTATACAGCAGGATCTTCTTGCTTTTCCATCCCAAAGGCAATAGTCTACAACCATTAACCCCAGACTCCCATATCATCCCACTCCATCCCCTGCCCTCTTGGCAACCACAAGTCTGTTCTCCAAGTCCTTGATTTTCTTTTCTGTAGAAAGTTTCACTTGTGCAGTGTATTAGATTCCAGATATAAGTGATATCATATGGTATCTGTCTTTCTCCTTCTGACTTAATTCAATCAGTATGAGGGTCTCTAATTCCACCCATGTTGCTGCAAATGACATTATTTTATTATTTTTTATGGCTGAGTAGTATTCCATCATGTATATATACCACATCTTCCTAATCCAATCATCTGTTGATTGATATTTGGGTTTTTTACATGACTTGGCTATTGTGTATGGTGCTGGAGTGAACATGCGTGTTCAAGAATCTTTTTCAAGGAAAGTTTTGTCCTAGTATATGCCCAAGAGTGGGATTGCTGGGTCATATGGCAGTTCTATGTATAGTTTTCTAAGGTACCTGCATATTGTTTTCCATACTGGTTGTACCAGCTCACATTCCCACCAACAGTGTAGGAGAGTTCCCTTTTCTCCACACCCCCTCCAGCATTTGCTGTTTGTGGAGTTATTTTGATGGCCACTGGTGTGAGGTGGTATCTCATGGTAGTTCTGATTTGCATTTCCCTAATCATTAGTGATGCTGAGCATTTTTTCACGTGCTTATTGGCCATCTGTGTATCTTCTTTGGAGAAATGTCTATTCAGGTCTTTGCCCATTTTTCAATATGGTTGTTGGCTTTTTTGCCATTAGTTGTATAAGTTGTTTGTATATTTTAGAGATTAAGCCCTTGTCAGTTGCAACATTTGACACTATTTTCTCCCATTCTGTAAGTTATCTTTTAGTTTTCTTTTTGGTTTCCTTTGCTGTACAAAATCTTGTCAGCTTGATTAGGTCCCATTGGTTTATCTTTGCTTTTATTTCTGTTGCTTTGGGATGCTGACCTGAGAAAACATTTTTACGGTTGATGTCAGAGAATGTTTTGCCAATGTTTTCTTCCAGGAGTTTAATGGTGTCTTATATTTAAGTCTTAAAGCCATTTAGAGTGTATTTTTGTGCATGGTGTGAGAGTGTGTTCTAGTTTCATTGATTTGCAGGCAGCTGTCCAGTTTTCCCAGCAATACTTACTGAAAGGACTGTCTTTTTCACATTTTATGTTCTCACTTCCTTTCTCAAAGATTAATTGACTGTAGGCATCTGAGATTATTTCTAGGTTCTTTATTCTGTTCCATTAGTCCGTATGTCTGTTTTGGTACCAATACCACACTGTCTTGATTACTGCGGCCCTGTGATATTTCCTGAAGTCTAGTAGAGTTCTGCCTCCTGCTTGGTTTTTATTCCTCAGAATTGCTGTGGTGATTCTGGGTCTTTGGTTGTTCAATACAAATTTTTGGATCGCTTGTTCTAGTTCTGTAAAGAATGCCATGGGTACTTTGATAGGTATTGCATTGAATTTGTAGATTGCTTTGGGTAGTATGGCCATTTTTACAATATTTATTTTTCTGGCCCATGAGCATGGACTATCTTTCCATTTCATTATATCTTCTTTGATCTCCTTGATTAATGTTTTGCAGTTTTCTGCATATAAGTCTTTCACCTCCTTGGTCAGGCTTATTCCCAGGTATTTGATTTTTTGGGGTGCTATTTTAAAAGGGAAAGTATTTTGATATTCTTTTTCTAATATTTCATTGTTAGTATACAGAAATGAGATTGATTTCTGAAGGTTAACCTTATATCCTGATACTTTTCCTGAATTTTTATCAGCTCAAGTAATTTTGAGTTTGAGTCCTTGGGGTTTTCTATATATAGTATCATGTCATCTGCGTACAGTGACAGTATGCAGTCACTTCCTGTTTGGATGCTTTTTATTTTTGTTTGTCTCATTGCTGTAGCTAGGACTTCCAATACTATGTTGAATAACAGTGGACAGAGTGGGCATCCTTGTCTTGTGCCAGATTTTAGTGGGAAGGCTTTCAGCTTTTCTCCATTGAGTATTATATTTTCTGTGGGTTTGTCATAAATGGCTTTTATTATGTTAAGGAATGTTCCCTGTATTCCCAGTTTGGTAAGAGCTTTGATCATGAATGGATGTTGGACTTTGTCAAATGCTTTTTCTGCATCTATTGAGATGATCATGTGGTTTTTGACTTTCCTTTTGTTAATGTGGTGTATGACGTGGATTGATTTGTGTATGTTGAACCGTCCTTGCGCAACTGGGTTGAATCCCAGTTGGTGTATGGTCTTTTCAATACGTTGTTGGATTCATTGGCTAAAATTTTGTTGAGAATTTTTTTATCTATATTCATCAAAGATATTGGCCTATCGTTCTCTTTTTTCACAGTATCTCTGGTTTTGGAATTGTGGTGATGTTAACATCATAGAATGTTTTTGGGAGTATTCCTTCTTCTTCAACCTTTTGGAAATGTTTAAGGGGAATGAGTATGTGTTCATCTTTGGATATTTGGTAGAATTCACCTGTGAAGCCATCTGGTCCTGGACTTTTATTTGTAGGGAGTGTTCTGATGACATACTCAATTTCATTTCGAGTGATTGGTCTGTTCGGTTGATCTATTTCTTCTTGACTCAGTTTTGGCAGAGTGTGAGTCTCTAAAAAGTGATCCATTTCTTCTAGATTGTCAAATTTGTGGGTGTACAACTGTTCATGGTATTCTCTCATGGATTTTTCTATTTGTGTAATCTCCATTGTGACTTTGACTTTTTCTTTTCTTATTTTCTTTATTTGGGTTTCTTCTCTCCTCTTCTTGGTGAGTCTAGCCAGAGTTTTGTCAATTTTTTTTACCTTTTCAAAGAACCAGCTCTCGGTTTTATTGTTTTTTTCTATTGTGTTTTGAATCTCTATTTTATTGATTTTTCTCTCTGATCTTAAAGATTTCCTTCCTTCTGCTGACTTTAGGGGTTTTTTTTGTTATTGTTTTTTTCTAATTCATTTAGGTGATGGGTTAGTTTGTCAATTTGGTATCTTCTTTCTTTTTTGAGGAAGGCCTGAAATGCTATGAACTTCCATTTGAGCACTGCTTTTGTGGCATCCCATAGATTTGAGTGGTTGTGTCTTCATTCTCATTTGCCTCAAGGTATTTTTTAATTTCCTTCTTGATTTCCTCATTGACCACTTCATTTTTTAGTAGCATGCTGTTTAGTCTCCATGTAGTGTGTTTTTTCTCATCTCCTTTCCTGTGACTGATTTCTAGTTTCATGCCTTTGTGGTCAGAGAAGATACTTGAGATAATTTCTATATTCTTAAAATTGTTGAGGATAGCTTTGTCCCCGAGTACGTGATTTATCCTTGAGAAGGTGCCATGTGCACTTGAGAAGAATGTATATTCTGACTTTTTGGATGTAATGTCCTGAAAATGTCAGTTAGGTCTAACTTTTCTATTGTGTCATTTAGGATCTCTTTTGCCTTACTGATTTTCTGCCTAGAGGATCTGTCCATTGCTGAGAATGGAGTGTTAAAGTCTCCTACTATTATTGTATTGCCATCTATTTCTCCTTTTATGTCTGATAGCACTTGTTGTAGGTACTTGGGTGCTCCTATACTAGGGGCATATATATTGACGATTGTAATATCCTTTTCTTGAATGGATACTTTAACCATTAGATAGTGTCCTTCTTTGTATTTCTTTGTGGCTTTCATCTTAAAGTCTATTTCGTCTGATATGACTATTCCCACTCCTGCTTTCCTTTCTTGTCCATTGACATGAAATATCTTTTCCCATCCCCTCGCTTGCAGTCTATCTGTGTGTTTTGCTCTATTGTGAATCTCTTTTAGGCAGCAGATTTTAGGTTTTCACTTTTTTTTAATCCATTCTGCCACTCTGTGTCTTTTGATTAGAGCGTTCAGTCCATTGACATTTAAGGTGATTATTGGTAGATATGTATTCATTGCCATTTTAGATCTTGTTTACCAGTTGATTCTATGTTTCTCCTTTCCTTTTTTTTGGTTGGATGGTTTCCATTTATTTTATCCTTGGGTGCTTCTATTTTCGGTATTTGTGGATGTGATTTTCCATTTTGATTTGTGGCTGCCCTCGTCTTAAGTTTGTTAACACTGTTTTATATCTGCTTGCAGTAGCCTGATAGCCATATAAGCTTAAACATATCATTAAATTTTTTTAAGTTAAAAAAGTGTCTTCATTTTCCCTCCCCATAATATAGAATTTTGTTTTCTTCTTTTCTTTTATTTTTTTAGCATCTTCATGTTTAGATCTATATGCTGGACTTATTCAAATGATTTCTTTCCACTTATGGTTTCCTCCATTCTAATTCTTAATTTTTACCTTTTTTTTTATTGGGAGTTATTGGGAGCCTTTCAACATTTCTTTTAGGAAGGGCTTTGTATTGCTCTATTCTTTTAGTTTTTGTTTGTTGGAGAAATTTATTTCCCCTTCTATTTTAAATGATATTCTTCCTGGATAGATTATTCTAGGTTGCAAATTCTTTCCCTTCAGCACTTTAAATATATCTTGCCATTCCCTTCTGGCCTGTAGTGTTTCTTTAGAGAAATCAGCTGACAGCCTCATGGGGGGATCCATTGTAATTAATGATTTGTTTTTCTCTTTCTGCCTGTAAGATCCTCTCTTTGTCTTTAATTCTTGCCATTTTTAATATAATATGCCTTGGTGTGGGTCTGTTTGGGTTCAGCTTGTTTGGGACCCTCTGTACTTCCTGCAGCTTGATGTTAGATTCCTTCATTTGGATAGTTTTCAGACATAATTTCTTCAAATATATTTTCAAACCCTTTTTCTTTTTCTTCTCCTTCTGGAATTCCTATTATGCATAAATTGGGCTGCTTTATATTATCTCATAGATCTCTTATATTGCTTTCATGTTTTTTCATTTGATTTTCTGTCTGCTGTCCTGATTGCATGATTTCCATTATTCTATCTTCCACATCACTAATTTGTTCCTCTGCATCATTCAAACTGCTCTTTATTGCCTTTAGCTCAGTTTGCATCCCTGCACATGAGTTTTCTAGCTCTTCTTGGCTCCTCCTTATATTTTCTACTTCCTTTCTGAGGGAATCTGCATTGCTTTTTGCGTCTTCTCTTAATTCCTGGATATTCAGCCTTAATTTTTCAAGTGTTTTAATTACCTCCCTTCTGAACTCCATTTCTGTCAGACTGGAGTTCTATTTCATTGCTGGCTTGTTTAGATGATTTGTCCTGTTCTTATAACTGGAAATGGTTTCTGAGCTTCTTCATCTTGCACGTGTGTGTGTGTGTGTGTGTTTATGTGAATTTGCGGAAGCCACACTCTAGTCTTGTAAGGCTACTTCTAAGCAAGAGAACCCTTTTTTTTTTCTTTTTTTGGTGGGGTTACTATTTTTGGTGTGGGAGTTTGAATATTTGCTGTTTCTTTATTTGGTGTGAGCAGGCTGTTATCTCCCTGGTCCTCTGTGTTTTCAGGAAGAATTAAGCAATCGGTAGGGCCAGCAGTTGGTGCCTCGTCTCTGGACTCTCAACAGCAGTAAGGACCTGCAGGAAGGTGGCTCTGCCTACTCCTATTTGCTGGGCCCTGGGAAGTGGTAATGAGCTCGAGGCAGATCTACCAGGTATCCAGAGCAATTGGCAGTAGCAGCAGCAGGATGTGTGAATTCTCAGGGGAGTGAGAGCCACAACAAGTAGTGTTTGATGGAAAAGCCCTTCTCTGAGGTGATTGGAACTGCAGGTGGTAAATGTTGAGGGATTCCTAGTGGTAGTGGGCCATGGTTGTCTCCAGAGCCAGTGACAAATACGGTGGCTTACCCCTCCACCTGTAGTCCATGCATGAAGTAAACTGTCTCACTTAGCCCACATAGGAGGTGCTGTACAGGTTGTTCCTAGTTGCAGGGTCCTGAGAAGTGAAAGAGATAAGGCATCTGGGTACTGACCAGAGCACTTAGCAGTGGGAACAATGGATTTGGAGTGTTCACAGGAATGCAAGAACAGCCACCTGTGGTGTTCAGTCACAATGCCATCCTCTGTAGTGCCCTTGAGGTGACTGGGGCTGCAGGTGGTGCCTATTCATTGAACCCTAGTAGTAATGTGTCATTCCCATCTCTGGAGCCAGACATAACTGTTGTGGATTGTCTCTGCCTCCTGTAGACCATGCAGGAAGTACCTCATCCTGCTTAGCCCCTACAGGATGTGCTGCACAGAGTGATCTTAGTTACAGGTCCCTGGCCAGGGACAAGCATATGGGCACTGCCCAGAATTTTTGGCAGTGGCAGGTGTGCTCCCAGGAATGAGATTGACAGCAGGTGGTGTTCCATCACAATGTCCTTCTCTATGGTGCCCTCCTAGGTGGTTGGGGCTGAAATTTATTTTTGTTCAGGTGTCCCCTGTGGTGGTGGGCCATGCCTTCCTCTGGAGTCAGGGATAACTGTGGGGGTTTGCTCCTCCCCACTGCAGGTCACCAGGAAGCACCCTGTCCCACTTAGAACACAAGAGGGGATGCTGAACCAGCTGCATCTAGTTGTATGGATTTGGGAGGGACAGCAAACAAGTTTCTGGGTGCTGCCCTGAGGGTTTGGCAGTGGCAGCTGCAGGGTTAGTGTATTCCCAGGGGAGTGGTGGCAACAGTCTCTGGTGCTTGGTAGGCCCCATTTCACATTTAGGCCCCTGATGCCCTTAGGCCACTCTAGAGGTGCCTGGTCACAAGTAGCCTGCAAAGGAAGAGCCCTATCTCCAGTATAGGAGCAAAAGTCTTATGGATGATTGTGCCAGAGATGCCAGACAGCTGTGGACAAGCAAGCAGCCTCTGTGTTGTGGGCAGTCTGCACCCAAGGAAGCCTGGTCTGCCACAGTCTAGCAAGCTTCTTCCCATCGTGCGTGAGCTGTGCCCAGAGATGCCTGATCCACAGAAGTCTAACAAGGGCCTTCTGGTCACGTGGGCAGGCAGGATGTTTCTAGAAGACACCAGGGCAACAGCGGTCTAGCTAGCAGCTTCTAGTTACCCAGTTACAGGGGTTGCTCTTGAGTCATCCAGCCCTTTGCAAACTCCCCTCTGGCTGCTGAAGGTTTGCCCTTAATCTGACCAGCTCTCTGCACTTGAGTTACCCTGTCCTTTGCCAGCTATCCTCAGGATTCTGGAGATTTGTGCTTGATCTGCCCCACCCTCTGCAGTGGTTCAAGGTGCTTCCTATGGCAGTAAGCCACTCCTCCTCTCCTTCTCCCTGACAATGGAGCCTTCCCTCTCCTGTAGGACCAGACCTCCCAGGTTCCCTCTGTCCTGGTGTTCCACTCCCCATCCCATAGAGTATTTCTATCCTGCCCATGGCACACTGCTCCCTAGCCCCCTAGGCTGTCTCCACACTGCCAAACCCAGCCCTATCCCAGAGACTGAACTCCAGAGTCTAAGTCTCATCTCCCAGCCCCCACGCAAATGTCTCAGGCTGTGTTGTCTGTGCCAGTGTTCAGATGATCTATGTGTGAGGCTCTCACTCTGCTTTGTTGTTCTAAGTGCAGCTGCTGCACTTTTCTTTGGCTTTGAGGACCCTCCAGCTCAGCTGATGTTTCTGTCGGTTAGGTGGCTTCCCAGGGTGTGGGTTCCTTTTCTCCTTCACAGCTCCCTCCCTGGAGTGTTGGTGCCATCATGATTCCTTTTCTCTCTCTCTCTCTTTTTATTTTTTCTCTTGTTCTACCTAGTTATGTCAAGAGTTTCTTGCCCTTTTTGGAGATTTAAGTTCTTCTGCCAGCATTCAGTTGATATTTTGTCCAAGTTGTTTTACATTTAGATGTGTTATTTTGATGTGTTTGTGGGAGAGGGTGAGCGTGACCTCTTACTCCTTCACCATCTTGCCACAACCTGTCTATCTAGGTAGAAGTTTTAAATTCAGGTCAAAAGATGTCTCTGCCCTAGTATCTGATGGACCAATTCTTCAGTCTGAGAATAAACCTACTTCACAAGTTCAAGAACCAAAATAAACTCCAATTAAGATAAATACAAAGTAGAAATCCTTCTATAAAATCATAGTGTAAATACTGTATATTGATTTAATGAAACATTGCTAAATAAAAATATGGAGAGATGAATGAATCTTTGGATCATAGTATGAATATTTTATCTTCTAGAATATAAAATCAATACAAAATGTCTATAACTGATAAATTAATACACAAGTATAGCATGTTATTTAGAAAAACTCAGTTATATATACATATGAGAAAATGGAAGGTAGAAAGTGACTGCTATATACCTGAGACATGCAGGAGAGTTTTAGAGCTAGAGAGGTGAAGTGACTACTGTTGACAGATAGTCTTTCAGGTCATATTTTAAATTTTAACATATATATGCATTACCTTGAGCAAATTACATTAAAATGTGTATAAATACACACACAACCAAAATTCAGCAGATAGTAAATGAACAGAAAGAAAAAGTAACTAATAACTAAGATGAATGAAAAGCAAGGCAACTAATTCCAGATGAAATTGAGATGTCAGAGAGAGAACTGGAAATTAAATTCTAATTTGCATCCTTAAGATAGTTTAGGAGAATATTTCATCCAAGAAAAATATGAAAGTGCAGCAATCAGACAACAAAAATGTTTTTTTGATTGTCAAAATATAATTAATGTCTGAAATTGAAAAATGTCAATGAATAAGGAGTTTGTCAGGGAAGAAAAATTAGGGACATCTGCAATTTATAGAAAACCTGTAAAGATATATAAAAGAGTTGAAAAACATGATGAGAGATGCAGAATATACTCAGGATAGATATAAAACTCTGAAGTGATTTACTTAGAGGAAACATAAATTAGAGAAAAAACATGAAATAAACATAATATAAAATTTCTCCAGGGCAAAGACAGATTCAGTAAAGTTCAGGATACAAAAGTTAATATACAAAGGTGTGTTGCTTTTCTATACACTAACAGCAAGCTGTCAGAAATAGAAATTAAGAAAATAATTCCATTTATAATTGCATAAAAAAGTAATAAATACCTAAGAATAAATCTAAGCAAGGACACTGAAGAGTTATACTTGGAAAGCTATAAGATGTTATTGAAATAATGGAAGATAACATAAACAAATGCAAAAATACATTGAGCTTGTAAGTTGGAAGAATTAATATTTTTAAAATGACTGTATTCTCCAAGGGAATCTACTAAGTGAATGCTTTTCCTTTCAAAATAACGATGGCATTTTTTACAGAACTAGGACAAATAATTCTAAAATGTGTTTGGAAATACAAAAGACCCTGAATAACCAAATCATTTTTGAGAAAGAACAAAGCTGGAGGTACTATGCTCCCTGAGTTTAAACTATACTATAATTTGACAGTAAGATACTGGTTCAAAAAACTAACATATACATCAAAGGGATTGAATAGAGAGTCCATAAATAAGCCCACAGTTACATGATAAACTAATGTGTGACAAAGAAGACAAGTATATAAAATAAGAGAAGCCACTTCAATAAATATGTTGGAAAAACTGAACAGCCTTATGCAAAAAATAAAAGTGGGCTACTTTTTTGCACCAAATACAAAAGTGAACAAAAATTAGATTAAAAACAAACATTAGGCCTGATACCATAAAACTCCTAGAAGAAAATATAGTCAGTACAGTCTTTGTTAATTGATCTTAGCAATATTTTTTTTTTTATTTCTCCCCAGGCCAGGGCAACAAAAGTTAAAACAAGCAAATGGTGCTTCATCAAACTAAGAGGCTTTGGCACAGAGAAAGAAACTATCATGAAAACAAAAATGCAGCAAACTGAATGAGAGAATATGTTTACAAACAATATATCAAATAAGGGGTGAATATCCAAAATACACAAAGAGAAAATGCAATTCAACATAATTTTTTGAATGAGCAGAGGACTTTAATATTCTTTTTCAAAAGAAGACATCCTAATGACCTACAGGCCCATGAAAACTTCCTCCACATCACTTACCATCAGAAATGAAAATCAATACTTTAATGATATGCCACTACACTGTCAGATGGTTATCACCAAAAAGAAAAGAAATAAAAAGTGCTGGTGAGGATATGCATAAAAGAGAATTCTCATGCACTGCTAGTGGAAATATAGCTTGGTAAAACTACTATGGGAAAGAGTAAGTAGGTTCCTCAAAAAAAAATTAAATACAGTGCTAGCATTCAATCCACTTCTGAGTATTTTGTGGATGTTCCAATCACAGCCTTGTTTTATTTTAAGGCAGGATTTTTCTTTGATATTGAAAAGCCACCGAATATATGCCTTAGAAGGAAAATCCATTCCAGATCCGCTCTTGTCATAAAACCTTAATCATCTCAGCAGGCAGCCATTTCCAAACCACTTAAGTTCTACACCAGTACTTTCTTTAGAAACATACAAAGACCTGTATATCCATAGAGAGAACAGAAGTTTGCAAACTCTTTGAGGGCCTGGGGGAAATCGATGCTTAGTCATAAGGAAATTCCATTCCTTGTCCTGATGCCAAAGGTTCTATCATTAAAAAAAGTTTCATTGTTGTTTTTTCCTGGGACCATGGAAATCCATGGATTTCCCTTGAATCTTTCAGTTCAACTCAGGAACCCAGTACAAGAGCCAAGAACCCATGTAGTTGGATTCCTGGTCATGAGGGCACTTAAAAGGGGGGATTTTTCCAGGGAAGATGCCAAGATTAGAACCAAGTAGCTAAATACGTAGTCAACAATAATATAAAAAACTAAAGGTTACTGGTTTTGTTCACTTTTATGTTCCAGAAACAGTCTACACATTGTTACTGTACGCTATAAACAAGAATGCTTCTTAACATTTTCCACACTCAGATGCTGTACATTTCAGAAATTACTCAAAGTCACCCACCTAGAAAGTAGCAGAGCTGAGACTGGAAGATATGAGTGTCTGAATCTAAAATTCTATGCTTTTCCTTTTATAACCTAAACCCAGCTTTCCTATATTGAGTCTTAGCAGAATAGGAAGTACTCCTCAGTCCTGCCCTTGCAGCCCTGTGCATGGAGCCTTATGCTCACAGGTAGACATCAGCATCTTTGCAAATGGAGGTAAAGCTGGGGAAATCCCATTTGTGGTAGGAAGTCAGTATGTAGCATGCATAGCCAAGTCTCCAGGCCACAAGCCTTCCTTCCTCTCAAGCCAATCTGTCACTCAGTGGAAAATGGAAGAGAAACTCCATGCATGAAGGAATGAAATTTCAGTCACTAGAGTTCAGCAAGTGGCCTGAAATGCTGATCCACTCTTACCAGACCCAAGTTCCCTCCTGACATATCTTCTTTCCACTCTGACATTCCTGAGCTCCACAGGAATGGGCAGTGACGCTCAAAGATTGACTAAGTCATGAGATTCCTTGCAAAAGCTTAGAGACCAGTTCTCTGAGAAATCATCCACATCCCAGATGGTTCTTCTGAATATCCAATTGGTACATTTCAACAGTGGTAAATTTCATGTCTAGCACATAAATGTGCATGGTAATTATTCATTGTCTTACTCATAACAGCATTTCTGCATAGAATCACCTACTGTCAGGTCAATTACATGTATTTCTTTTTCTCCCACCTCTTCCTTTAAAAATGCTATCTGGAAGTTCCTGCTATGGTGCAATGGGATAGACAGCATCTCTGGAGTCCTGAGATGCAGGTTCCATCCCAAGCCCAGCAGAGTAGGTTAAGGATCCACCTTTGCTACAGTTGCAGCATAAGTCCTAACCACAGCTGAGATCTGATCCCTGGGCTAGGAATTCCATATGCTGCAGGATGGTCAAAAAAGAAAAATAAATGCTATCTAGTTATTGCACAAAGTTAGCAGTAGCAATAAGAAACCATCCTAATGACTCCTTAGACATGATGCACTTAGGAAGGCCTGATGCCTCTTCTTTGGTATTCTTAAAATTTGTAACTTTGATCTAACTATGAGGAAAAAAAAATCAGATAACTCCGAATGGAGAGACATTTCACAAAATAAGTAGGCAGTACAGTTCAGAGGTGAAGATATCATGAAAGACAAGGGAGACTGAACAACTGTCACAAATTAGGGGAAACTAAGGGGACATAACAACTGAATGCAATGTGGGAGACTAGGTTAGATCCAGGAATATAAAGTGGACATTATTGAAAAAATGAGTGAAATCCAAAAACATCTGTAGTTGAGTTAACATTGTAGCAATGCCAGGTCCCTGTTTTGATCATTGTATGATCAAAAATATTTTTTTTTAAGTTTTACTTTGTAAGTAAAGAGAGGCTCAAAAATCAGACTGAGCTGTTGAAACCAAGCTGCTTATCTTAGATCCCAGCTCTACCACTTCCAAACAGTGTGGCCTCAAACAAGTTCTCCAAACCTCTCTATGCTTGGGATTCTGTATTGTCAAGTGAGAATAATAATAAATAACTCATAGGCCTGTTACAAGCATAGAATAAGACAACGCATGTAAATTGTGCAGTGCAGGGCTTGGCACCTGGTTAAGTACTCACAACTGGAAGCTATTGTCATTACCTTTAATCCATACGTCTCTTTTCTCCTTGTCGCTGGATACCTGATAAACACATTCTCAAAAGAATACTGATGATGAATAATATCGATCATATTACTTTTCCAGGAGTATCTGCATTTTTTCTTTTATTTATTTTTCTTCTCTGATTGCAGTGGCTAGGATTTCCAAAACTATGTTGAATAGTAGTAGGGAAAATGGACATGCTTGTCTTGTTCCTGATCTCAGGGGGAATTCTTTCAGCTATTCACCATTGATAATGATAATTAGATCTGGGTTTGTCATAGATGGCCTGTATTACATTGAGGTAGGTTCCCTTTATGCCCACTTTCTGAAGTTTGTTGGAAGTTTTTTAATCACATTTTCAATTTCAGTACTTGTGATTTGTCCATTCATCTTTTCTATTTTGTCTTGGTTTAGTCTTGGAAGATTTTACTTTTTTAAGAATTTGTCCATTTCTTCTATGTTTTCAATTTTATTGGCATATATTTACAGGTAGTAGTTTCTTATACTTTGTATTTCTGTGATATCCACTGTGACTTCTCCTTTTTCATTTGTAATTTTATTGATTTGAGCACTTTCTCTTTTTTTTCTTAATAAGTCTGGCTAAAAGTTTATAAATGTTGTTGATCTTTCTAAGAACAAGATTTTAGTTTTATTGGTCTTCTCTATGCTTTTATTCATTTCTATTTCATTTATTTCTGCTCTCATATTTATGATTTCTTCCATTCTGCTACCTTTAGTTCTTGTCTGTTCTTTTCTCTCTTGCTGCTTTAGATGTAAAGCTAGGTTTTTTATTTGAGCCTTTTCTTATTTCCCAAGGTAGGCTTATTGTTATAAACTTGCCTCTTAGAACTGTTTTGCTGCAGCCCATAGGTTTTGGAGTGCTGCATTTTTGTTGTAATTTAGTTCTAGGTGTTTTGTTTTGGTTTGGCTTGGTTTTTGGTTTTCAAGGCTGCCTCCGTGGAATATGGAGGTTCCCAGGCTAGGGGTGGAATTGGAGCTGTACCCACCAGCCTACACCACAGCCACAGCAATGCCATATCCAAGCCTTGTCTGCAACCTACACCACAGCTCACGGCAATGCCAGATCATTAAGCCACTGGGCAAGGCCTGGGGATCGAACCTGCAACCCCATATTTCCTAGTCGGATTCGTTAACCTCTGCGCCATGATGGGAAATCCTCTCGGTATTTTTTAATTTCCTCTTTGATTTCTTCAGTGATCTATTGGTTGCTAAGTAGCATGTTGTTTAGTCTCCACATGTTTGTGATTTTTGAAGTTTTTTTTTTCTTGTTTTTGATTTCAAGTCGTATAGTGTTTTGGTTGGAAAAGATGCTTGATATGACTTCAATTTTCTTAAAGTTACAGAGGTTTTATTTGTATCCCAGGATGTGATCAGTCCTGGAGAATGTTCCCTGTGCACTAGAGAAGAATGTGTATTCTGCTGCTTTGGGATGGAATGTCCTATAAATATTTGTTAAGTCCATCTGATCTAACACTTCACTTAGGGCCTGCGTTTCCTTGTTGATTTTCTGTCTGGATGATTTGTCCATTGCTGTAAGTGGGGTGTTAAAGTCCCCCACTGTTGCTGTGTTATTGTTAATTTCTCCTTTTAAGGTTGTTAGCTGTTGCCTTATATATTGTGGTGATCCTATGTTGAGTGCATAGATATTTAAAATTGCTATATTTTCTTCTTGGATTTATCCTTTGATCATTATGTTATGTCCTTTCTTGTCACTCATAATATTCTTTATTTTAAGCTCGATTTTCTCTGATATGAGTATTGCTGCTCCAGCTTTATTTTGATTGCTGTTTGCATGGAATGTTTTCTTCCATCTTCTCACTTTCAATTTGTATGTGTCCCTGGAAATGAAGTGGATCTCTCAAAGATAGTATATATATATGGATCTTGTTTTTGTATCCATTCAGCCAGTCTATTTCTTTTGATTGGGGCATTAAGTCCATTTACATTTAAGGTAATTATTGATATGTATGTTCTTGTTGCCATTTTATTAATGGTTTTGGGTTTGTTTTGGTTGCTCTTCTTCCCTTCTCTTATTCTTGACTCTTGTAGTTTGATGACTATATTTAGTGCTGTATTTAAGTTGATTTTTCTTATTTGTATGTATCAATTGTATATTTTTGGCTTGCAGTTTCTCCGAAGTTCTTATATAGGCATCTGTATATATATAGATTTTTTTAAGTTGTTGGTCTCTTAATTGCAACTGCATCTCCAGTGTCCTGAATTTGTACCCTCCTCTTCACATGCTTCCTGATTTTGGTAGCATATTTTTGTGTGGACGATTTCATACCTTTACTGTATATATGTCTTTCCTGGTGAGCCTTTTCATGTGGTGTTTTTGTTTATACTTGTGGCCTTTTCTTTTCTGCCTAGAGAAGTTCCTTTAGTATTTGCTTTAAAGTTGGTTTAGTGTTGCTGAATCCTCTTAGCCTGTAAAGCTTTTGATTTTTCCTTCAAATATGAATGAGAGCCTTGCTGGGTAAAGTAATCTTGGTTGGAGTTTTTTTCCTTTCATCTCATTAAGTATATCATACCATTCCCTTCTGGCTTGCAGAGTTTCTGCTGAAAAATCTGCCAATAACCTTATCAGTGTTCCCTTTTATGTTTTTTCTTTTCTATAGATGCTTTCAACATTCTTTTGTCTTTAATTTTGGTCAGTTTGATTAATATGTGTCTCGGCTCATTCCTCGTTAGGTTTCTTTCATACGGTACTCATTGTGTTTCCCAGATTTGAATGAGTGGTTCCTTTCCCAGGTTAGGGAAATTTGGGGTTTTATCTCTTTGAATATTTTTTCTGTCCCTTTCTCTCTCTTCTCCCTCTGGCACCCCTATAATATGGATGTTGTTTAACATTGTCCCAGAGTTCTATTGGACTGTCTTCATTTCTTTTCAATCTTTTTTTCTCTCTTCTATTCCACATTAGTGATTTCCACTAGTCTGTCCTCTACCATGCTTATTTGTTCTTCTGCCTTCTGCATGGGTTGCTTCTAATGAATTTTTTGTTTCAGTTACTGTATTTTGCATCTCTGCTTGCTTAAGTTTTAAAGTTTTTTTGCTCAATGTTTTCTGAAAATTATTAGTTTTGCCTCTGGTTTATTTCCAGTGTATTGCATCATCTTCAGCATCATTAGTCTAAAGTCTTTTTCCTGAAGGCTGATAATCTCCAGATGACTTAGCTGTTTTTCTAGGTTTTTTCCTTGCTCCCTTATCTGAGTTATAGTTCTCTGCATTCTCATGTTTATAGGTTTTTGGTGTAGTCTCCTTTTTGCAGACAATAGAGTTGTGGCCTCTCTTACTTCTGTTGTCTACATCCCTTCTTCCTGAAGGGGACTTGCAGGGGGCTTGCATTGGCTTCTTGGTTTGAGGGACTGGTGCCTGCCTACTGGTAGGTGGGGATGATTCATATCTCTTTGGCAGGTGGGGCTTTGTCTCTGAGTGAGATTAGAAGCAGCTGTGTGCCTGAGGGGGGTCTTTAGGCATCCTGTTTACTGATGGGTGAGGCTGTTATCCTACCTGGATTATTGTTCGGCCTAAGCCTTCTCAGCAGATGGGTGGCGCCAAACTCTCTCAAAATGCCCACCTCTAGAGGAACACATGCTGATTCCCAAGAGCTTTGCCTCCAATGTCTTTCCCCCACTACAAGCCACAATCACCCCCTGTTTTCCCAGGAGATCCTCCAGGAATTACAGTCAGGTCTGACCCAGATTCCTATGGAGCCTCTGCTTTGCCCTGGGAACCAGAGCACATGAAAACCTTTGTGCACCTTTCAAGAGTGGGATCTCCATTTCCCACAGTCCCATGGAGCTCCTGCACACAAGCCCTGGTGGCCTTCAATACCAGATGCTCCAGGGGCTCTTTCTTCCAATGCCAAATCCCCAGGCATGGAGACCTGACCTGGGTTCAGAACTCTTCCTCTTGTAGGTGAGTTTCTGTGATACAGTTACTTTCCAGTCTGTGGGCTTCCCACCCAGCAGGTATGGGCTTACTTATATAGCATAGTTGCCCCTCCTACATCTTGATATGGCCTCCTCTTTGTCTTCTGGAGTAGGACATCTTTGTGAAGGTTTCCAGTCCATTTGGTTGAAGGTTTCAGCATTGGATTGTAATCTTCTTGTTTTTATGAGAGAAGGTGAGTTCCAGTCTTACTATTCTGCCATCTTTATCCCGTCTGTTTTGGAGACTAAAATTAACTATATACATGCCATGGGGAGAGCTGAAAAAAATCACTTCTCCCAAATCCTCGTGCTTCCCTTTTCTGTCTCAAATATTTGAAATATATAGAATGATGATTTTGTGTATCATATATGAAAGAAGCTCATGATATCAGGACATTCTAGCTCACTTAAAAAGTCCTCTAGCCCCCAAACTGGGGGTAAATGATAATATATTTATCCATTTTATTCTTGATATTCTTTTGGGTAACTTCCATTCTGTAGTGATTAGTAGCATTGTGAATAATTTTCTCATATATCTTTTGATAGCTATAAGCTCATTCTTTGGGATATGTAGGTAGACATGTTGGTCGTAAGGTGACATATATGTTACACCTTAGTAGATACTCTAAACTGTTTTCTGAAGTAGCTATACAAATTTACATTTGTACTAGCAATGTAAGAGAGATTGAGTTACTCCATATTAATGTCAGAAGTTTGATATTGCCTCAATACTTTATTTAATTTACTGTGTTATATTTTCATAAATTGCATCAAATATTTAATTTGTATTTCCTTGTGATTAATTTTGTATATTAATTGGCCATTTGAATATTCTTTTTTATTAGGTGCCTGTTTAACACTTTTGTTCATTTCCACATTAGATTTTACAAATGGATTGTTAGAAATTTTTTCTATATTCTGGCTGTAAATCCTACATTGAACATATGCTTTTCAATGATATTTTCCAATGCTATTTGACTGCATTTTCACCCTTAATGATATTTTTTTTTCATGCCTGTGGTATAAGAAAGTTTTCTTTTTAAAAAATTACTAGAGTATATTTGATTTACAGTGTTGTGTCAGTTTCTGCTACACAGCATACTGACCTAGTCATATATATATATATATATATATATATATATATATATATATATATGTATATATATATGCATTATTTTTCTTATACTGTCTTCCATCATGTTCTACCCCAAGGGATCAGATAGAGTTCCCTGTGCTACAGAGTAGGACCTCATTGTTTATCCATTCTAAATGTAATAGTTTCCATCTACCAACCTCAAGTTTCTCATCCATCCCACTTCCTCCCTCCTATCTCTTGGCAGCCACAAATCTCTTCTCCATATCCATGATTCTGTTTCTGTTTTGTAGATAGGTTCATTTGTGTCATATTTTAGATTTCACATATAAAGGATACATATGGTACTTGTATTTCTCTCTTTGACTTACTTCACTTAGTATGAGACTCTGGTGGTATCCATGTTGCTGCAAAAAGCATTATTTTGTTCTTTTTTATGACTGAGTAGAATTCCATTGTATACATGTACCGCATCTTCTTAATCCATTTATGTGTTGTTAAACATTTAGGTGGTTTCCATGTCTTGTCTATAGTGATTATAGCTGCAATGAACATAGGCATGCGTGTATCTTTTGAAGAGCATATTATTTAACAATTTACTGTAATTAGCATGTTTTATATTCTGTTTAAGAAATTTTGCCGACTACAAATGTTATATTACTCCTGCATTTTCTTTTAAAAGCTTGTTTTACCTGTCATATTTAAATCTAAAATTCATATCAAATTGGATTTAAGCATATGTGTGAGCCACAACTATGGAGATAATATTTTGATGTTAAGGACCTTGTAAAGACATTTTGATTTAAAATATACTGAATTTTTTTTCACCATTGAGAATGATGTATCTGTGGGATTGTCATATATGCTTTTATTATGTTGAGGTAGTTTCCCTCTATGCAAACTTTTAGGAGAATATTTGTCAGAAACAGGTGTTGAATTTTGTCAAAATATTTTTATACATATATTGAGATGATCATATAATTTTTTTATTTTTCAGTTTGTTGATGTGTATCACTCTGATTGATTTGTGGTTACCAAAGACTTTTGGCATCCCTGGGATAAATCCCACTTGATCATGGTGTATGACCCTTTTAAAATTTTAGGTGGATTCAGTTCACTAATATTTTTTGAAGATGTCTGCATCTATGTTCATTAGTAATGTTGGCCTGTAATTTTCTTTTTTTGTGGTATCTTTGTCTGGTTTTGGTATCAGGGTGATGGTGGCCTCATAGAATGATCTTGGGAGTGTTCCTCACTCAGCTATTTTTCTTTTTTTTTTGGAAGAGTTTCTTAGAACAATGGGTGTTAACTCTTCTCTAAATATGTGATAGAAATCATCTGTTAACCCATCTGGTCCTGCGTTTTGTTTGTTAGAAATTTTTAAAACACACTTTCAATTTCAGAATTTATGATTTGTTTATTCATATTTTCTATTTTTTTGTGGTTCAGTCTTATTAGGTTGGACCATTGTAAGAATCTGCACATTTCATCTATGTTGTCCATTTTATTGGCTTATATTAGTCTCTTATAATCCTTTGTACTTCAGTGGTGTTAGTTGGAATTTTTGCTTTTTCATTTCTAAGGTTATTGATTTGAAACATCTCCCTTTTTTACATTTACATCAAGATCAGAAAAAAGACAAGGATATCCACTTTCACCAATACTACTCAACATAGATTTGGAAGACCTAGGAAAGTCAATCAGAGAAATAAAAGATATAAAAAGAACACAAGTTTGAAAAAAGTAAAATTATCATTGTTTGCAGATGACATGATACTATACCTAAAACCCAAAAGACAGTACCAGACGACTGTTAGAACTCATCAATAGGTTTGGCATAGTTGTAAGATATAAAGTTAATACACAGAGGTTGGTTGCCTTTCTGTATAATTATAACGAATGATATGAAAGAGAAATTAAGGAAACCATTCAATTTACCATTGCATGAAAAAGAATAAAATACCTAGGAATAAAGCTACCCAAAAAGACAAATGCCCTATACTCTGAAAACAATAAGACACTGATAAAAAAAAAAATATTACACAGATGGAAAGATATACCATGCTCTTGGATCGGAAGCATCAATGTTGTCAAAATGACTATACTACTAAAAGTAATCTTCAGATTCAGTGCAATCCCTATCAAATAACCAAGGACATTCTTCACAGAACTGGAACTATATGTTTTAAAATTGGTGTGGAAACAAAAAAGATGCCATAGCCAAAGCAATATTGAAAAAGAAAACCAGAAATGAGGTATCAATCTCCCTGACCTCAGACTCTACTACAAAGAGACAATCATCAAAACAGTATGGTACCAGCACAGAAACAGAAATACAAATCAATGGAACAGGATAGAAAAACCAGAAATAACCAAAGCAACTATGGTCAACTAAACTATGACAAAGGGGCAAGAATATACGATAGAGGAAAGATAGTCTTTTCAATAAAATCTGCTGAGAAAACTGGAAATCTACATGTAAAATAATGAAATTAAAACAGTTTCTAACACCTTACACAAAAATAAACTCAAAATGGATTAAAGACATAAATATAAGACCAGATACTATAAAACTCCTAGTGGAAAATATAAGCAAAACACTGTTTGACAAAAATCACAGCAACATCTTTTTTGATCCACCTCTTAGATTAATGACAGTAAAGTAAAAAATAAACCAATGAGATCTAATTACACTCAAAAGCTTTTGCAAAGCAAAGGAAAGCATTAAAATAATAGAGAACAGGAGAATATCTTTACAAAAGTTGCAAAAGACAAGGGCCTAATCTCCAAAATACACAAAACAACTGTTACTACTCAACAGCAAAACAAACAAACAAACAGCACGATTGAAAAATGGGCAGAAGATCTAAACAGACGTTTCTCAAAAGAAGACATAAAAATGGCCAATAGGCACATGAAAAGATAGTCAACATCACTAGTTATTAGGGAAATGAAAATAAAGATACCATGAGATCCTACCTCACACCAGTCAGAATGGCCATTACTAGCAAGTCTACAAATAACTCATATTGGACTGTGTGTGGAGAAAAGGGTACCTTCCTTCACTGTTGGTGGGAATGTAATTTGGCACAACCACTGTGGTAAACAATATGGAGGTACCTGAGAAAACTAAATATATAACTACCATATGAGTGAAGGATGGATGGAAATTTTGGGGGTTGGTCAATGCTAACTGTTACAATTGGAATGGATCTGCAATGTTGTCCTACTGCAGAGCACAGGGAACTGTGCCTGACTGGGTAAATTTGCTGTTCAAAAGAAACCGAAGAAACATGTAATTCAACTACAATTTCATAAAATAAAATATACTAATGCTAATGAAATTTCCTTGAATATTTTCCAGATAGAAGTAAATTGAGTTAATAGATGTCAAAAATTAATTTCCTACAGAGAAAACTCTTTTTAATTGTTTAGTTTTAATTTGAATTCTTAAAAACTCATTTCAGGTATTGCAAAATCTTATGGTTAAATTTTACAATGGAATATTTATTCAGTCCTATATTATTTTTGTATTTGTTTTTAACTTTTTGTCTAATTTTCAAAAACTTAAGGTTTAACAAGAATAAAATTATTTTTCTTGCTTTTTTGAGACACACCCAAGGCATAGGGAATTTCCCAGGTTAGGGCTCAAACTGGAGCTACAGCTCCTGGCCTACACCACAGCAACTCGGGATTCAAGCTACATCTGCAACCTACTACACAACAGTTCATGGCAACTCCAGATCCCTAACTCACTGAGTGAGGGCAGGGATCAAACCCACATCCTCATGGATACTTGTTGAATTCATTGCCACTGAGCCACAATGGGAACATTAAGATGTTTCCTTTTTTAAAAAAAATGAACATATTTTAAAATATATAGTTTTTTATTATTATCACTTTAAACACTAATTAGGAATAGATAAAAACTAACAGCTTATTTTACTTTTTATTAACATGAGAAACATGAGAGTTTTCTTCACCTAAGAGAAACAGACACAGGTTGAAGAGGTAGAGACACAGTTTTACATACTTAAGTTTGCACACAGAGAAATGCAAGGCCAAGACAAACCATTCTTGAGACACAACAAAGTGTACATCCTCCTTCATTTCTTTTTTTTTTCTCTTAATGGATTTTATTTCAATTATAGCTGTGCATAAATCATCACAAGTCAATTTTACAGATTTTGTATCCCAAACCCCCAGTGCATCCCCCCACCACCCCAGATTGTCTTATTTGAAAAACCAAGGTTTTCCAAAGTCTGTGAGTCATTGTCTGTTCTGTAAGAAGGTTCATTGTGTCTTTTAGTCTCCACATGTAAGCGGTATCATTGGGTGTTGCTGTCTAATTGTCTGACTGGTTTCACTTTGCATGATAATTTCTAAGTCCATCCATGTTGCTATAAATGTTGGTAATTCGTTCCTTTTAATGGCTGAGTAACATTCCACTGTGTGTATGTACCATATCTTCCCTATCCACTCTTCTGTGGATGGGCATTTAGGTTGTTTC